>BQKN01059394.1:0-15086 GCA_022839385.1 Asparagus kiusianus
ATATATATATATATATATATATATATATATATATATATATATATATACACACACACACACACACACACACACACACACACACACACACACATAGAAACCAATAAAATGTGTGTGTATATGATGTTGCGCTTAAAATACTAAACACACATAATATAAACCTATGCTAAAATATACCAAGCTTTATGAAGGTCTTCAATAAGCACTATTTGGTAAACTTGCGGATGAAGCTCGAACTTGAATCTTTAACTTAAATTGCATTGCTTCACTCCGCTATTCCGCCAACCTCCATTGGATATGATCGTTATGGTGCAATCCATCCAACTTCCAGCATATTGTTTGCCTAAAATAAATATAAAAACATAAACACTAGATAAACAAAGTTAGTCGTAAATTATTTGTAAAAACATCATCAAAACAAAAAGGCCAACCGCACAAGTCTTAAATCCCCTCTCAAAATAAATGTTTAGACTCATAATCCTAGCCAAGAGTGTAGGTCTATCTAAATCATCATCAGATGGAACTTGAGAGGACGACAAACCCGCTCGAGATCTTTTTCTAGGAGACATCTACAAAAAAAATTATATTTTAATATAATTAAAACAACAAGACTCCCACGCCTTTCATTTTTTTGCATAAAAAAATTTAGCTACAAATTATTCAATATGAGTTAATTTTAAGTTATTAAAAATTTGATTTGTGATACAAAGAATTAAGTTCTTGGGTTAACTAGTAGAAAATTAAGTGAAGTTGACTAGTGGATTTTTTTTTGTTATAATATAATCCCTAGAAATTATTTTTTGGACCAAAATGTTAAAATTTTGATAACTTCATCTATGAGTAATGCATGTTGATATGAAAAACAATAATCTAAATCTTTACAAATTTTGAATTTGATAAAATACCCAATTCAAACCCTCAAATTGAAATTATAACAAATTGACAATGTGATCAATTTCTACCATGAATCATTGCACAAATATGATAACAACCCGATCTTCTCCATGATTTAACTAATAAATCAACCCATATACACAATTACACAATAGAAAAAAAATTGAAATTACAAGATCAAGAGGAAAGTTATACCTTAGTGAGATGTTTAGAGGTAGAAGAAGCCCAAAAAAATTGAAGAAAATGCCTCCAATTGCTCTTGATCTTATGTAGATAGGGTGGGGAAAATTGGGTTTGAGAGAGAGGAAGAATCAGGTTAGGGAAAATATCTAAAACATAGGAGAAGAAGAAACTGTGTGGTTTTTAAGGCTGTATTTTGGGTATCGATACCTGTATTGATAGGGTATCGATACCCAAACCGTTTGAGCCACACGGCCCAAACACAAATTTGTTTTTATTTATTTATTTATTTATTTGGGCTAGCAGAGTGGCTATAGACTTTGGAAAATGAATTTTTATAAGCTAAACAAAATGAGGAATTTTTTACATTTTTTCTCTTTTTCCTCTCTTTTTTTATAAATAGTGTGGTTCATGAAGAACCAACACCTCCTCCTCTCCGAGCGCAAAAAATTCTAAAAATAGTTTTAAATATTGACCATTAATCTTGAAAAGATGATCATTTTTAGGATTTTCTATCTTGATAGCCCCACGTGAGAAAACTCGATTAACAATAAACGAACCTGTCCATCTTGATCTTAATTTTTTAGGAAAAAGATGCAATTTTAAGTTGTAGAGTAAAACTTTTTGTCCTGGTGTGAAATTATTCCGTAAAATTGAATTATCATGAAAAATATTGATTTTCTCTTTGTAAAATTTTGAGTTTATATATGCATCGTTTCGAATTACTTCTAACTTAGTCAATTGGAGCAATCTTGTTTTTCCTGTCGAGTCTAGGTCGAGATAATTGTGTAATAGACATAATAGCCCACATTGCTCGATGTTCCAACTCCACTGATAGATGATAAGCTTTTACTAACGTGAGCCTGTGTGGTGACATCCCCAAATTAGTTTTGAAGGCTGTACGATATGCCCATAGAGCATCACACAATTTCACAGAACAATCTTTTCTGTTATGATTAACTATTTTTTCTAAGATTTATTTGATCTGCCTATTTATGACCTCTACTTGACGACTGGTTTGGGGTGATAAGAAGTCCATAATTTGTGTGTGATTAAATATTTCCTCATCAAAGCCTTAAAAGAACAATTTCAGAAATGTGTATCATTATCGCTAATGATAGATCGAGGCACTCCAAACCGTGCAAAAATATTCTCCTTTAAAAACTTAACAACAACCTTGTTATCATTAGTCTTACAAGCTACTGCTTTAACCTATTTTGACATGTACTCTACGGCTACTAGAATATAGATGTTTCCAAAGGAATTTGGAAATAGTCCTATGAAATCTATACCCCACAAATCAAGAAGCTCAACAGCTAAAATAGTTTGTAAGGACATCATATTTCCTCTAGTAATTTTTTCTAAGAGCTGACAATGGTTATAGGTTTTGCAAAACTCATAGGAATCCTTAAAAAGTGTGGGCCAATATAGCCCAGACTGAAGAATTTTCTCAGCTATTTTTCTTAGGCCAAAGTGACCCCCACATGCTTTCCCATGACAAAAAGATAGAACACTCCTAGTTTCTTCACTTGGAATACACCTCCTAAAAATTTGATCAGGATAATATTTAAACAGATATGGATCATCTCAGTAAAAGTATTTTACTTGGGAGAGGAAACGGGACCAATCCTGTTTAGACCAATGAGAAGAAATCCGTTTCATGACTAAGTAATTTACAATATCGGCAGACCATGAAACATATTGGATTTATAGGAGTTGTTCGTCTAGAAAATGTTCATTAATTAGGCCGTTTAATGTTGGTGCATTCAGAAGTCTAGAAAGATGATCTGCAAGGGGGTTTTCTGCTCCTTTTCTGTCAATAATTTGAATGTCAGACTCTTGAATCAGGAGAATCCATCTAATGAGCTGTGCTTTGGCATCTTTTTTGGTCAAAAGATACTTAAGGGTGGCATGATCCGTGAAATTTTTGGTTAAAGACCCGATGAGATAGGTCCTGAATTTTCTAAGGTAAAGATTACAGCTAAAAATTCTTTCTCAGTGACAGAATAATTTTGCTGGACATCATTCAATGTCCTACTGGCATAGTAGATCACATGAGGTTTTCCATTAATCCGTTGTCCTAGATTAACACGAATTGCAAAATCGGATGCATCACACATTAATTTGAAGGGTAAAGTCCAATCTGGTGCATGAATGATAGGGGTTGTGGTTAGCTCCTTTTTCAGATACTCAAAAGGTTTGAGGCATTCAGGGTAAAGTCCAATATGGTGCATGAATGATCTAGTAATTTTGCTAAAATCTTTGATGATGCGTCTATAAAAACTAGCATGACCAAGAAATGATCTGACATCCTTAACATTTTTGGGAGGAGGAAGGTTAGTAATGAGATTTACCTTAGCTTTGTCCACTTCAATACCTCTTTTGGAAACTACATGTCTTAAGACAATGCCTTGTTTTACCATGAATGTCATTTCTCCCAATTGAGAGTCAGATTTTTCTCCCTACACCGTGATAGCACCAGTTTAAGATGATGCAAACACTCAGAGAACATGTCACCAAATATGGAAAAGTCATGCATGAAAATTTCTAGAAATCGTTCTACTATGTCAGGAAAATACTGATTATGCATCGTTGGAATATGGAAGGTGCGTTACATAGACCAAAGGCATGCGTCAGTAGGCGAATGTTCCATACAGGCATGTGAAAGTGGTTTTCTCTTGATCTTCTAGAGCTATAGGAATTTGATTATAACCTGAATATCCATCCATAAAATAATAAAACTCATGTCCTACTAAGCGCTCTAACATTTGGTCAATAAATGGAAGAGGGAAGTGATCTTTCTGAGTAGCTAAGTTGAGTTTTCCATAGTCGATGCAGACTCACCATCCAGTTTGGATTCAAGTGAGAATCAGCTCATTAGCCTTATTTTGGATCACGGCGATCCTAGATTTCTTTGGAACTACTTGGACCGAACTCACCCATGAACTATCTGAAATGGGATAAATGGTCCCATGATCAAGACATTTCAGAATATCTTTCCTAACAACTTCTTTCATTACCGGGTTTAACCTGCGTTGAGATCTCTAGTAGGTTAGGCATCATCTATCAAATGGATTCGGTGTTAAACAATGATTGGACTAATTCTATTGATATCAGCCATGGTCCATCGAATGACTTCCTTATTCTCTCTTTAAACATCTAAGAGGGCTCCCTTTTGACCGGTTGTCAAATCAAAAGAATTGATAACTGGTAAAGTCTCATTCTCCCCTAAGTAGACATACTCTAGATTTTTGGGTAAATATTTAAACTCTAACTTAGGGGGTTCCTCAATGGATGGGTGAAGTTGGACACGGGCCTCTATTTCTAAGGGTTCACGTTGCCAGCCAATTGTAGATACATGATTGACCAGCGGATCTAACCCAAATTCATCATCGAAAGACTCCTCAAGAATTAAGTCAGATAAATAAGAATCTGACTCACATTCTCCCTGAATAAAATTCACTTCTATGGGTTGATCAGATGGATCATTGGACTATTTTCCTAGATTGAAAATATTAAGGTCAACAGTCATATTCCCAAAAGATAGTTTTATTTGACCAGTTCTATAATTGATCAAAGCGTTTGAGGTTGCTAAGAATGGTCTACCTAGGTTAATTGGGATTTGACTTTTGAGATTGGAAATATGCTGCGTTTCCAAGACAATAAAATCAACAAAAAAAATAAACTCACCAACTTTGATAAAAACATCATCTACCTCTCCCTTGGGAATTTTTACGGATCTATTAGCTAATTCTAGGGTGCATCTTGTTGGTTTAAGTTCTCGTACACCTAACTGTTGATAGACTGAATAAGGAAGGAGGTTTACACTGGCTCCTTAGTCCAGAAGTGCCTTATCAATGAGGGTATTTTCTATAACACATAGAATTGTGGGACAACCAGGGTCCTTATATTTCAAGGGCATGTGTTTTGAAAATATTTCGCTGAGGTTGGCAGCTAAAAGGACTTTCTTGGGAACATTCGTAGTTCTTTTCTTAGTACATAAGTCTTTTAAGAATTTTGCATAAGAGGGGATTTGTTCAATTGCGTCTAAGAGATGTATGTTGAACTTGACCTGTTTAAAAGTTTCTAAGATTTTCTCAAACTGCGAAGAGTTTTTCTTCTAGGTTTGAGTCTGTCTGGAAAGGGGGGAACGGGTTTATACCTATCTAGATCATGCTTAATCTCGTGTTTAGCTTCTTGGTCATCAGAATGAGTTATTTTATCAGAAGGAGTATGTTGGTTGGGAGAAAGGGTTTGATCCAGTGGTATTCTAACTTAGTTATCTATCTGTTTTTGAGATCACAACGTGTGAACTGCATTCACATGATCTGGTTGGTTTGAACTTGATCCATTATCTTTAGGGTTGACAACAGGTTGACTTGGAAATTTTCCTTTCTCTCTTTCACTTACGGCATTGGCTAGTTGCCCAAGTTGGGTTTCTAACCTGGCTATGACTTGAGTGTTCGAGTTGAGCACTTGGTCGATTGTTTGCATGAAGAAATTTAGAGTGTTGGATGATTGGGTCAACATGTTGGTGGTTTGTGTAGAAGCTTTAATCATAGCCTCTAAACCCTTTTCTAAGACAATAAGACATTTTTCGTGATCATAACTCAAAGGATTTATGGTTTAATGAGGATGAGGATGAGGATGTTGGTTTGGAAAAGATAGATTAAATTGTTGAAAATTGTTTGGTGAGTTGAACGGAACTGTGTTTTCTCTAGGGAATTGCTCGTTTGAAGTGGGAGTGAAGTTTGATTTCTGGAGAGATTTCCTTAATTCCATGCAAAATTAGGGTAACTTCTCCAACCCGGATTATAGGTTGGAGAAAATGGATCATTTCTAGGACGCTGAAATGGAGCATTCATCTGTTCTAGCGATTGATTGTTTTCTAAGAGAGGGCATTCATCTGAAACATGGGCGGGAGAAAGACAGTTGTGACAACCTGGGGCAGAAACATGATTGATTTGAGTTGGAGCTCATTCCTTAATTTCTAAGGCTTCTAACCTTCGTAGAATTATAGTCATCTTTGCTTCAGAGGCTATGTTTGACTCTAAGGAAAGACCACTAGATTTAGGTTGGAGAACTAATGAAACTCTGTCATCACAATGTTTCTACTTTATGGTTTTCTTGGATAGACTCTCTAAAAATTTCTAAGCTTCATCGACATTTTTCTTCATGAAATTCAATTGACACATGATTCTAATAAAGTTTTTGAAGAATAATCCAATCATTCATAGATAATTTAGCATAATCGCCATTTTTCAAGATCGTGGTAAGGACATTGGATAAGAAGACCCTTAAATCTATCAAAATACTTCCAAAATGGCTCTCCCGTGACAATTTTAAAATTCATGATGCAGTTTCATAGCTTAACCATTTTGTGGATAGGAAAAATTTCTTTAGAAAAATGGTGACAAATTCATCCCAAGTTGAGATAGAATTCCTGGGTAAGCTATATAGCTATTTCTTGGCTTTGTCCTTAAGAGAAAATGGAATAAATCGAAGCTTGATTGCATCCGCAGATAGTTCCTTAATCTTAATCATAAGACGAACATCCTCAAACTCAAAGATAAAGATATAAGCATCTTCAGTTTTATTTCCTAAGAATTTTGGAAGCATGTTTATGTAATACGGTCTAAGCTCAAAATTAGTTCCATTAGCTTAATCCAAGATGGGATTGCATTCCTGGTTGGATAACACATATCTTGAAGAACGGGTGGATTAATGTTGGCTATTTCTTCAAATGGTTCAAACTGATTAAACGATTGGTATTATCCCTAATCCAGTTTGCATACACCAAAATAAATTCTTTTTATAATTTTTTAAGTTCTAAGAAAAATAAAAGTTAGTTTTTTTAAGAGAAAAAAAACTAAAAGATTAAAAAGATGATGAGAAAAAGGAGAATGATAAAGGGAAAAAAACCTAACTAAAATAAATCAATGCAATCACTTGTGTCAATCACTTTAATTTCTAGGGTTAAGCCTAGATTCAACTAGACCAGCTCCTAACCAAAAACTTCTTTAGTGAAAGAATCAAAGTTTTACTCGGTCAGTTAGCTAGGTAAGGATAGTACTATAGAGAGATCAAAGATAAATTAAGTATATTGTTCCTTGTGGAACGCTTTACGCAACCCCTAAACTTTGCCTTAGACACCAACTAATTCAAGTAAACTTGAACCGATTCACTTAGCGATTTCTTGTTCCTTAATGAGATCGAATTCTTAGGGGCCAACGTTAATAAGTTTTGAAATGCTTGGGTTTGTGTAGTGAGGAATTAGTGATTTGTGGGCTAAGCAAAGGGTGATGAAATCCCTCACCTTATCTTGATTAGGGGGTTTTTGCCCTTAAGAATATTTTCAAGTGTGTGTCAAATCAAGATGCTCAAATCATATTGGTGAATTCCTACTATTATATGCAATGCAACCCTAGGAATTAAAAGCAACTACAAAAGGATGGTAAAAAGATTTTTTTTAATTAGGGTTAACAATCAAACAAAAGTGAGAAAGAGAGCTCTTGTTTGAATTTATTATTTTGTTAGTAAATGTCCAAGTGGAGAGTGAATATTTATTATGGCTGACAAAAATTAAATCTTTTTTTTTATTTTTAGATCCTAATTGTCACTAATTGTGAGAAACTAACTAAAAAGGTGGAATTAAAAAAACTAGAAAGAAGAGTTATCACAAGCAAATATTCAAATCCTCGATCTCTAATCCTTGATCTTCAACCTCCAAGTGGTTCCTTCACAAGAAAACACACAAGTTAAAGAATCAAAATAAATAAAATCCTACTTATAAGCACCATTCCTCGGCAATGCCGCCAAAAACTTGATAGGGTATTGTTATGGTATTCCCATTCGCTCAAAATATAATTCTCCCATAAAGCAACTGGCAAACTTAGGCAAACATGGCCCCCTATCCACTTAGCCGCCCAAGTCCAAACAGAGGTCATAATTCCGCCGACTCGTTGACCCAATACCACCCATGTTGACTCGAAGAGCGGGATCAGTCGACCCTCTCATTAAGGACGACTCGCCTGAAGTCCACTAGACTATCTATTCAACACCTAGCAAAGGCGACTTAATGGGCGGAACCTCTTATTCATCCCGAAGGATAATAACCACCTTGGCTTCCCACCTCTGATTACATGTCAACACCACAGTTCCTATTAACAGGTCCCATCATGACCCTAGCCCTAATAGTTTTTCTGACTTAGCAGCTAGCGTGCCCCTACCATGCTCTCAATTACTTCCCGGATAACGTGGGGGCATCCTCTCCCATACCGAAGTGACTTCTCACCCAACCACCAGGTAACATCTATAAAGTAAAGGCTGACTCAACAGTCCAGCTTGCATACTGTAACGACCAATCGCTTTCCAGAAAATGCAGAGAGCTTATCTCGTATGTCGAAGTGATTCTCTTTCAATTGTCAGTCGACACCTATCAAGCAGAGAGCTGACTTAGTGTCCAGCCCAAACTTTGCCACAACCCTCCTGTGCATAACAAAACATGACCAACCTGCCCATCCACCCCTTGATATATACAGGTATGACCCTAACTTAAGGGGGGCTGGCAAGCTGGCTCTCAAGAGCTTTAGCAATCTAACCCCTCGAGAGGGCACATTGTATAGAAGAACCACATGAGTTCTTTCATTGACCTTCCCCTTCCCCATTCAAGCTCTTAATCTGACTTGATCATCGGAGGAATCACGGAGGAACCGGTCCTCATCCTCTCACGAGTTCTTCTTTGTCCGTGCAGCATGATCAGACATCCCTATTCAAGAACCAGGCGTAAAGTTAGGAAAGGAGGTGGCCCCTTCATTAATCTCCTCTGCCTCACTCTAAGTGAGGACCGGAGCTATCAGATCCTCTCCTGGATCTGATTGACTGTGAGATCTTAGTAATCAATAGGTATAAATGATAACCAAAAGTTGCAAGTGCACAACTATCACGTTATAGTATAAAAAAATATCGATCCCACGAAGAAAGTGTTATAGGTATTAATCTAAAATTGATTCTTATGTTGTGTGGAACAAATTAGAAGTGTTGAAAGTGTGTGAATGTGGAGAGATATAATGAGTGGTTGTGAATATATGCAAATAAAAACAAAATGAGGTTGAGAGGAGAGAAGGAAATCAAAGAAAATAAAGAGGAAAGTAAATAATAAAAATTCAAGAATAAAGAGAAAATTCAAGAAAGTAAAGATGGATGATTCAATTAAAGATATGAGGAATCTAGAATTGAATCCACTAACTAATTTCAATTATAAATTAGGAACCATTCTCTTTGTATCATATTTTACTTTAGATTTATTAAGTATAGATCATCAAACCACTTAAGGAAAGTATAACGTATTAAATTATCATCTAAGCAAAATTAACATTCATGAAAAGAACAACAACTAGATAATGACTCTAGAATTCATAAGCATAACCTATCAAACCACTCAAGATAAACATAGATTATCAACTTCTTCTTCTACCAATTAGTTCTCTAGTTGATTATCCTACACATGATCATTTTAAACGTAAGAGAATAATTCACAAACTATAAAATAAATTAAGCTAGTTTCGTACAATTCTAGAATTCCTACAAAAATCAGTTCCACATCTTAGGAAATGAAAACAAGAAATAAAATCTATACTAGAGAAGGATAAAAGAAAAGAGTGAAGATAAAAAATGATTACAAAGAATACAAATGGGAACAAAGAAATTTACACTATGAACATAGAAATAAATCTAACTAAGTTATAAAAGAAAAAAACATAAACGAAAATCTAGATTATGCGAGAAAATAAATCTATTCTACAAACTAAAAGTGCAAGACAATAATGAAAAAATAAAGACAATAATGTAAATCTACTCTACAAGGCATTAAAGTAAATCTAAACTACTAAAGAAAGAAGAAAACAAATTACTACAAAAAATAAAAATAAAAGGGAAAATTTACATTACAAGAGGGGTTTTAGCCTCTTGAAAGCAAACCTTCAACTTGATCTTCATTTTTATCTTCATCTTCATCATCAAACAAAGAGAAGAAAATAAAAATATAAAGAGGAGAAAAAAAAATCTTTTATTAATTGCAACAAAAAGTTACAAATTTAAAAGGTCTTATCAATTAAGAGTGACCCTCCTCTCCAAATGAAGTTTTTACAAAATTTTTCACACCTCAACCCCTCACTCTCTACCCCTATTTATAAAATATTACAGCAAATATCAACCCTTGGATTAAACTTGATCCCTAAGTTAATCAATTTCAGCCTTTATTCCGTAATAATAAACTTGGTATCGATATCATTATCGATACTAGTATCGATACGAGTATCGATAGGGCTATCAATACGGGTATCAATAGTCAGTCATTTTGTTCTTTGGCTAATCTTCTCTTGTGTGTATAGGCTTGGACTCTTGGGCTTTTTGAGAGATGAGATATTAAGTTTTTCTTGGGCTTTTATTCATTAACTTGCAATTAAGATAAAACACGTTTATTAATGACATATTTATTTAAATTAAATAGATAATGAGGGTATAAAATGTAATAAAAATATAATTATCAAGAATGCAGTCGCAAAGCGAGTGACTCCAGGTCTAACAATCTCCCTCATCTCACACATGTGACACATCATGTTCAAGATCTGTAGAAGAAGATAGTAAGTGTCTTCGCTTTTTCAATAGTTGTTTTGAAGGTTGGCAACTTCCCATTGCACAACTGGTCCTAAAATATACTCGGCCTCTTCTCCTTCAATTTCTTCTTCGCCGCTATATTTGTAGAAGCATTATTTGTGATAACTTGGATAACCTTCTGTGGCCTAATCTTCTCAATACAAGCATACACCCACTCAAAAATATATTTCCCCATGTACGAGTCCCCAGAGCACTCAATTGACTTGTAGAAAGTTGTGCCTAGCCTACTATGGACGCACATGTTCATGATCGACGACATCTTCCTATCTGACGAAGTATCTGTCATGATAGAACAACCACTTTTCCCCCACTCCTCCTCATGCTCCTTCAATGAGTCCTTAGTCTCATTCACAGCACCCATCAACAATGGCTCCCACAACATATATATGCTAGGCGGCCGGTAAGTACGTCCATAATCCCCAATAGCGCTGCACATCCGCATATAGGAGTCAGTAGAGAGGGCATGAAAAGGAATGCTATTCTCATATGTCCATCTAGCAACATGCTTGTAGACCTAATCTCTATTCTCTTTCGTATAAGCTTCCTTCACTCTAGGTTGAATCATCTTTCCCTTCAGTCTTGTTGTTAGATCGGAATCACTACCAGTATAATCATCCATCGGCCCAATGGTCAGCTCTCTAGACCTCTTTGAAGAGCCGTCCGTTGTATGTGTAGAAGAAATAATTTTCTCTCACTCAATAGTATTGGATTCGGCTTGTCGAACTGTGCTTCATCTTGCAACTCTATGATATGCATCTCCTTCAGTTTCTTCCTCCTGGAATTAGCATCCATAGCTTCTTGAACCTTTATCCTATCCAGCAGCCAAAATCTTAGAGCACTTTATGTAACTACTTCCCCGAGCGGCAAGATGTTGCTTCAATCTAAAGACTCCCCCTTTCATCTTATGCCAGCACAATTTACATTGGACCAAGTTCAAATCAGTTGGATCCAAAAGAAACCCAAACTCCAACACATATCTCCCGGCTTTCTTTTTTTTCATAAGGGCTTACGCGGGAATAGAGGTGGAATCCGTAGATTTCTTAAGAGGAATATCAGACATTTTACATCACAATAATTCAATAAACAAACCATTCATAGATCAAATCATCAAATCATCCAATAATGACAAATAAAAGATTCAAATTAACTAAAGTTAACTAATTAAACTAAAATTAACTAAAATTGAATAAGATTTAGCTAAAATTAACCAAAATTGAACAAGATCAAACTAAAATTAAATACAATTAACTAAAATTAATTAAACTAAATTAACTAAAATTAAATAAATAAACTAACTAATTAAACTAAAATTAACTAAAATTTAACAAGATTAAACTAAAATTAACTACAATTAACTAAAATCAACTAAAATTAACCAATTAAACTAAATTAACTAAAATTAACTAATTAAACTAATTAATTAAACTAAAATTAACTAAAATTGAACAAGATTAAAGTAAAATTAATTAAAATTAACTAAAACTAACTTAATTAGGCTAATTAAACTAATTAATTAAACTAAATTGAACAAAATCAATTATTTAAATTAAAAAAATAGTTAATAAGTAAAATTTTGGTCTAAAATAGTAAATAAGCTAAAACCAATTTAAATATTAAAAATTTTTGAAATTTTGCCCGTAAAATTTGTCCGGCGACGAATGATGGTCCGGTGGCGGGAGAAGGCTGGAAAGAGAGGCTCTGGCGACGGGTGATGGTCCGACGGTGGGTGATGGTTTGGCAGCGAGAGAGGGCTCGTGGGAGAGGGAGTGTGTGAAACTGAGAGAGAGAGAGAGACAGGGTGAGATTGAGAGAGAGAGAGAGAGAGAGAGAGCGAGAGAGAGAGTATGAGGCTGTGACGCCCTAGGATTCACACAAGGCTACAGTCTAAGGTGAAACCCGAATTGTCAAACCTGCCATGCACCAGCACCATGCAACGACACGTTTCACCATCACAGTTACTATCTCTCTAGCAGAGTCAATAGGTAGGTGAAGGTACAAAACAGGCAAATATTGAAAATAGTACAAGAATAGAATATGCACAAAAGAAGTATGAGAATGATCAACACATGAGCCCAACTGAAATAGTATAAAAATATATCTGAACAGTAATAAATGTACCACGTCTCATAATCAAGAGTCAAAAGAAATCTCTCTAAGGCACACAGCCTTTACAAAATAAAAATACAATTTCTAGAGTCTAAAAATAAACTATTAATCTGGAGCTCTGTAAATAACTACTAATAAAATAACTAAGACGGATGCTAAGATGCATCTCTATCAACCTGCGACACTCCATACGCTTGACTCGTCGTCTGAAAAGAGGGGAAACAATGAGCATCAAAGCTCTAGCGAGATCATCTCTACTGCCCCCAAGGGGAAGGAGTAGTAGTATAAGAAAATACTGGTTAGTACATATAAATATAAAGTCATCAATACAGTGCTAAATGGAAATTGGTATTTAGAGATTCATAATACGAGAATGGGTATGTCGACCGAAATAATTCAAACAAA
Organism: Asparagus kiusianus; assembly: GCA_022839385.1. Taxonomy (NCBI): domain Eukaryota; kingdom Viridiplantae; phylum Streptophyta; class Magnoliopsida; order Asparagales; family Asparagaceae; genus Asparagus; species Asparagus kiusianus. Next base: position 13,261 of record BQKN01059394.1, read on the forward strand.
GAAATCCTTATGTATATACCTCGTATCCCAAATTATTATCGCTAAATATCAATCTCAACTAAAAATGCAAGTGAAATTAGCAACTAGAAATCCACAACTCGAGACTGGTACGTCGAGCAAAATAATCCAAACAAGGAAACCCTCATGTATATACCATATATCTTAAGCTATGAATTTCTAACTACTAACTTCAAACTTATGTATGAACAATCATCACAAACAAAAATATTACAGCTTCTACCCTCAATCATAATAAAACAATTCGTCACAATCTTAGACTACCCTCAGGTAGCTGGCACCATCATAAGGAAATATTATCCAGCTCAAACATTACAAAATACTATGTCATGTATGTCATATATCCAATGTATACCCTACTCATAGGATCATACTACATCTGTATATATGTATGCATCTCTTTTTGCAATAGCGATACTCTTGTAAGGTTCTTACTCAATCGCTCTGCGGCAATAGATTTTATCCCCTATTCTGGCTACCTGAAATAACTATACCCTTGTAAGGTTCGCATAATGATATGTGGGTTCAACATCCTTACTCAATTGTTCTACGATAATAGGTTTTATCTCCTTATTTCGGATATGCTTCCAGATGATCGTACAATGGTGAATAGGCACATCAGCCTAACCCGAAAATACACACCGACCACCTTCGAGTATTTGGTACAACCGAGGTCTCATTATAGGAAAAATAACCAAATACTCCTAGTGTGGTACAACCGAGATCTCATTATGGGATAAACAACCACACTGAGTATCCATAATTGATGAGAAATGCTTTATCATATGTTATTTCGCTTTCATCAACTTAACGTGTGTCAAATATCTCGACAATATATGTCAAATCAATACATACTAAGTGTATATCCATAAATCTCAGTGTGCGTGTCAATATCTAGTATTCACCAACACCACAGATGTCAAACAGCTCATAAGTTTCATTGTATAACTTGAAAAGAACGAGAAAATCCCTCGAAAACGGAAATAGGAGTCAAAACATGCACATGCCTCTGCCTATCTGGCCGTCGACCGTGAATTAAGCGGCGTCGATTAGACCGCGTTTATCAGCCAAGAGGCTTCTACCTATCTAGCGGTCGATCGCGCCTTAAGCGGCGGTAGACCGGTCCGTGATTTCCAGCCTGCTCTGCAAGTTTTGTGATTTTGTGTTCGTGCTTGTTTTTCGTGATTCTAACTTGTTTAATTCATCATAAAACTTATGAAGAACATTGTAAACATCAGATTAACATATCAGGAAATTATCAAACATGTGAAACATGATTAATCGTATCACGCCCCGCTCCCCAAAATACCACGGAATCGGAACGTAACAAGCCCGCGACGTATTAGATTAAGAAGAAATATACGCTATCATTCTTTTTCTCTTTTCTTTTCTTCTCAATCCAATACGCTAAGCGTTTAGAAATAAAAAAGATACGAAGTCACAGGTCCCCGATCACACATAGCAAGAATATAATGACAACCCGGAATAAGAATAACATATCATCAATGGTAAATCATCCCAGACATAAAATACGGGTCAAACATGCCCTTATACAAGACTATCTGAAAGAAATACTGAAAATATAAAATACAATAATCCAGCGGAAAGAAATGCTATAAAAGAAAACTAAGATCAAATAACTAAGCTTCAGCTTCTTCTGCTACACCGTCTTCAAGGTACTCCTGCTGTGAATCATCTGGCTCCTGCTGAACCTGCTCTTCTCCTAAGTCTGACGTACACCAGAGAAAACAGGTGTATGTTAGGTGCATGACGCACGGCAAGACCCGACCCCACAAAGAAAATAGGAA
>BQKN01059397.1:1740-14039 GCA_022839385.1 Asparagus kiusianus
TCTCATTTGGCTTGTTTTGTCGTTATGACGTCGGGGTCAATTAAGGCTTGGATTTTGTTTTTGAGACCAAAACAAACATTTGTGGGATGAAGAACCCTCCTGTGATACACACAGTAGTTTGGATCCGTAATCCTCTTAGCTCCCTCCTGATCTTTAATAGGTGATAGCTCGATTTTGTCGTTGCCGAGGAGGTACTTGAAGATAGTTGAAACTTTCTCATCCTGGAAGGAGTACTCTTTTTAGAGTCTTGGATCCGGAGTACTCTTTTTAGAGTCTGTGGATACTATATTGTTTTTCAAGTTGTGTTTTTGTTAAAAAAAACACAATGGTGTTGTGTGCTTTGTCCTAAAGTGTTTTCAAAACACCATTATGCTGAGTATTTTTAGTTTTAACCTATTATAATATTAGTATTATATATAGGATAATAGTAAATATACTACAATATAATACTGAATAATGTATTGTAATATTATATTATACTTTAATGTATTATATGACATTATAATTATTATCTACTATTTTCAAATAAAAATATATTTACTTATTTTGGTACATTAATTTGTTATTGCAATATATGATGTAATATTTTAAAAAAATATTATTTTATTATTAATATACTATTATACTATTATTAATAAAATATTATTATTATTATATTATTATTATTATGTTATTACTAGTATATTATTAATAAATTAATATTTTTTAACTATTTTAATATTATATAATATATTATAGTTTCTAATATGTTAGGGTTTATTAATAATTACTTTAATAGTATATTAATAATTTATTATATAAATAAATATTATTATATTATTCATATTGTTATTATTACACTAACATTTGTTAGCAATAAATTATTTAGTATTAATAAATTATTATTATTATTATTATTTTTTATGTAATATATTACATTTTATATTATATTCCATTAACTATATAATATATTATTATCATATTATTTGTCTTTTTATTATTAAGTATGTTGCCATTATATAACATTTTATACTTATTAATTTATTACGTATTATTACTAAAAAATAATACTATAGTGATTATAATATTGTGTAGTATATTATCATTATTACATTATTATTTGTTATTAATAACCTTTTTATTATTTTTATTAATTTATTTATATTTCATTATTTTTTATTATTATATTAATTTAAATACATTATTATATAATACATTTTCAAGATATTAAATATTAGAATTTAATATGTTATTATATTATTATTTAAGATATTTTAATTATTAATATATTTTATATTATTTAATTATATTACATGTTCTATATAATACATGCTATATAATAATTATTATCATATTCTTATTCTATTTATTATTAAATATGTTACCATTATATAACATTTTATACTTATTAGTTTATTACATATTATTGAAAAAATTAATAATATTATAGTGATTATAATATTGTATAGTATATTGTTGGCAAAAATACCATATTGGTATATTTTATTCACTCTTAGTGACACATTAGTTACTTTCTTACTCTAGCTACAAATTGATATATTATACGGACTACGGTGACTAATTAACCTATATTTTGACTGGAGCCAAAATTCTGGTCAAATTGAGTCACGTGACTCCTCACATGTAGTTGATGTAGATTAAGTGCCGCGGTAGCTAAAAGAAGGAAAAAATCACCAATTTGAACTCTCATCTCTATTGAGCAATTAGTTTGCTTCTTCCATACTTATACTTGAGCCTAAGCTTGAGCAAGAGCTTCAGGATAAAGAATCTAACTCCAATTTCAATTTTCCTAGTCAATTTAATGCTACAAGGAAGAAGAACCAAAAATCCTCAATTTGAACCCTAATTTTGAGCGCTAGTGTTAGAAAAAAAAATATCTTTTAACAATTTAGTTGATTCTAATTACAGCTATGTTGGCAGCCACATGGGCCACATGTGAGGATCATGTGACTTAATTTGGCAGAAATTTTAGCTCCGACCAAAATATAGGCTAATTTGTCGCCGTAATCAATATAATATACTAAATTGTTGTCATAGTAAGAAAATATACCAATGTGTCACAAAGGGTCAGCAAAATATACAAATCTGGTAATTTTGCTGTATATTACTATATCATGATTACATTATTATTTGTTATCAATAACCTTTTTATTATTTTTTATTAATTTATTTATATTTTATTATTGTTTATTATTATATTAATTTAACTACATTAATATATACTACATTTTAAGTATTAAATATTAGTATTTAATATATTATTATATAAGGCATTTTAGGTATTAATATGTTTTATATATTATTTAATAAACACCGTTAATATATTAGATGAACTATAATATAGTATAATATAATATAATAAGCATGTTGTTAACAACTATATATTAATTATATTTAACACGTTATGTTAGATATTATATTAATTCCTTCTCGAACTCAATATCAAAATATCATACTTAAAACATCTAAAAAGTTTTTTAAAATAAATATTGTGTTTTTAGTTTGATGATGGTTTAGCTCAAAAAACATCATGATTTCTAAATGATGGTGTTTTGTTTTTGGTATAAACATCAAGGAAACAAAGAAAATGAAAATGATAGGAGCACACCCCCAACCACAACTCTAACCACACACTCTCTCTCTTTTGCTACAGTGCACCGAACCCCACGTGAGATTTTAAATTTTTAAAATCCCATGGGGGCCCGGTGCATTGTAGCAAAAGAGAGAGAGGGTGTGGTTGGAGTTGTGGTTGGGGCCTGGGGGTGTGCCCTAGTGCCACTCCAAAGAAAACACCATGATATCCAGACGAAGCCTTAGATGTCTAGTTATCATTACTACTTTTATTATTTTAGGATCAAACTTCACAAGGCTCCCCAAACTTGGGTATCCCCCCACAAAACCCCCTAGACCTCGTTTATCCCCTCATTCCCTAAAATTTTCCTATGAAATTCATCATTATGAAGGTTTTGCCGAAACGTCCCAAAGTAGTGGTGGTGGTGGGGGGTGTGTGTGTGTGGGGGGTGGGGGGGGGGGGGGGGGGGGGGGGGGTGAAATTCACCCTTTATTTTAGCTTAAGATTGTGGTTCGTGTTGGGTGCATTAAATTTGAATTAATATATCATTGTCCAAAGCTAATTGCTCGAACGAAGTACATACCTTGGCCAATTTGATAATGATTTTAGGTCTTTATAGCGAACTTTATTATATAGAGCCTTTAAATTTTTCTTTATTGTGTAGGGATGTATTTGATAATTTCATGCATATAGACTTCTCCTTTAAGAAGTTGGAGCATGCTACGGTTGCTAAATACCAAAAAAGAGAAAAAATAGATCCTAAACTTTAGAAGATATAGCCAGTGACATGGAGGAATTTTTATTTTTTGAGGGACAGGGTCTCGAGCTCAACCCAATATTATATACGAGATGATTGTTAAAAAATAAAAAACTTATTTACAGCTCCCAAACAAATGAAATCAAGTTTGAAAATATTGCATTGGTAAAGTACCGCGACGATCTGCCTTTTTAGAAATCGAGGCATAATTGCATCATTACTGATCATACCAAAAACGATATATTTGATCTCAGTCGTATTTGTTTTATGGGGATTAACGAGTATACTTATCCGAATATTATCGTTATAAGCGGATGAGTAGATTAAGTGAGGTAACTAAGTGAAAACATGAATGAGCTTCGTATCCCGTCACATATCAAAATTTTCTATTTCTCTCAATCTCCATTCATGGAAAACTTGTCAAGCAAAAGTTTGACCCAGATAAAGTAGGCAAAATGAATCTGAACAGAGTAATACTGATTATTTTAGGGTGGCACTAGGGACACACCCCAACCATAACCTCGACCACATCCCCTCTCAGTTGCTACAGTACACCGGGCCTCACAAAAGATTTTAAAAATTTAAAATCTCATATGGGGCCCGGTGTACTGTAGCAAATGAGAGGGGGGTGTCGTCGAGGTTATGGTTGGGGGCGTGCCCCTATTATTTTCTTTTGAATAATGGATGAGTCTCAAATCTCAATCTATTTAGAGCAACTCCAATGGTGCGCCAAAACTCCATTTTGGAGTGTTTTGGCGCTCCAATGGACGCCAAACACCCCGCTAAATTAGCGGGGTGCTACAGTGTTGCGCCAGAAATGGCGCAACACTGTAGCAATGGCGCAGTTTTTTTGTTTTTTTTCTTTTTTTTTGCCTTTTTTCTTCTAAACTTTATTCTTTTATTCATATTTTCTTTTCTTTTTTGCTTTTTTCTAAACTTTATTCTTTTTGCTTTTGTTTTCTATATTTGTATTAATAATATATATTATTTTATATTAATTATTATAAATGAAATTAGAGTATAAAATAATTATTAAAATAAAATTCAAAAAGAAATAAGAAAACTACACCATTTAGATAAAAATTAGGACATAAAAATGTAATGCCTTTTATTTTTATTTTTTGCTTGCAGGTGTGATGTTTTTTTTGTGATGTTAAATGTAATCTTTAGTTAAATTTATGAAAATAATATTTTAATTTGATTTAACATTTAATTTTTATATTTTTATTTTATTCATAAAATATATTATTATAATTAATTATATGTAATGTATTATATAATTACATAATTTGTTAAATATTTTAAATAGATAAAATGTTAAAAGATAAGAATAATAAAAGGAATATTCTTTTTTGTGTAAAATTTGGTGTAATGGATTGGAGATGGAATAGTGATTTGGTGTAAAAACTACACAAACTTGATGTAAAAGCACGTTTGCTATATCCACTCCCAAACAGTAATTTTGGGAGTTGGATTGCCGAAAATACCCTTTTGTTGCCAGTGGGGAGAAGGGCAATTTAGTCCTCACACACCTCCATTGTTGCCAGTGGGAGAAGGGCAATTTAGTCCTCACACACCCCCAAAGTTACTGTTTGGGAGTGTGAATAGTTGGACCCATGTAAAAGCTACACAATTTTGGGTTTTGTGGTTGGAGATGTTCTTGGACCGGTGAAATGCATCTTTAGGATATTATGGTAAGTCTTATTTCTATAATTCTTTACTCATATAATAGCTAGCCTTGATGTCAGGCTCCAGACTGTCGAATTGAAGGTTTAAATTGAATCGGCCTTTGAAACTTTCGCCTCGTTTGGTACGCGGGAATGGACAGACTTGGGAATGGAATGGAAGAAGGAATGGAATGGATTGCATGTGGGAATGGAATGGTCATTCTCATTCTCTTGTTTGGGTGCGTTCGTAGAATGAAGCTAGAATGGAAATCTCATTCCCATTCCCATGTTTGGTATCACTAGTACACAAGTGAGAATGAAATCTCATTTTCTAATAATGCCCTTACAACAACATAGATTTTTAATAAGATAAAAAATAAACATTAATGATAATAACTAAATAAATTTATATACGCATATGTTATATTAATCTAGGTATGTGTTATACTAATGCTCGTGTTATCCATCAGGTGTATGTTTTGTTTATATTTTTTAAACAATACTCACTATTTCTTAGTCTTAAAAATTAAAGAAAAAAAAAAGATTATCGTATCTTTCATAGGTCCAAAAAAAAAAGAATGATATCCACAATCCACAGTTCTAGATATATAAATTAACTTATTTGATAAAGTATCAAAATCACTCAATTCATAATAGCAATAATCCATAACACAATACCAACTAAAATAATAAGTTTCGAAATAGCCAAATGATATACTAGCCTAAATTGTCAATCTAAAATTGCCCACTTGCATAGCGCCTCACCCAAACATTCTTCAAATCATCACTAAGTGTGAAGAATAAATCCAGCAAATCACGGTTAGTACCAATCGCCCCTATTGCTGTCAAACATTGATCCATAGGTAAATTCATATTCATTACGTATTCAGTAAACCTCTTTCTCTTCTCAGTCAAAGCCACTTCATCTAACCCATCCTTAATTAACTGGCTCGACCTAAAAAGTTCACTTCCTACGTATGCAGAAGATTCCCGCATTATCTCGAATGACTCGCTATCCCCCGATAACCGTCTCTTCTTTTTATGCTTGGAGGAAGCTTCACCCGTGTTATCAGGTATTACCTCTTGAGAATGTGACTCAGGTATATCATCAGCATCAGTATCATGACCAGCCTCCCTATCAAGTTCTTCTATAACATCATATGGGTGTTCCATTCCCTTTCCTGTCGCTCGATCCTTACCAAACACAATAGATAAGGTATCAAGGTGTGGAAAAGCTTTCTCTTTGAATTGTGTAGCATTTTTGTGGGCCTGCAATTAAATTCGTTTAAAAAATCGGTAGTCATTAATTAAGAAGATACCAGATATAATAAAATTAACATGTTAGATTTAAATTTGAATAACTAAATACCTTTAAATATTCATCCCATACTTCTTTTTCAGCAGTTACACATTGCTTCGTTTCATCCCATCCAAAACCACTGCAGTTGAGCATATCAAACACAATACTGAATTGTGTCTTAAGAGTTTTCATCCTTGATCTAATATGCGGATCAGCCTTTAACCCCGAATTAGGTAGTGAAATGGCAAGTAACCTCTCAACAGCATTATAGTGTCCAGGCTTGAAACCACGATCAGCATTGTACTTTCCAGTTTGGTGTAACTCCAACAATGCATCAATCAACTTCTGGTCTTCCTCAATTGTCCATGTTCGCTTATTCTTTCCAGGTCCTCGTTGATCTTCTTGATCCATTCCTGAATTGTTTATAAACCATATAATAATTTCCAAATTTACATCATCACGATAGTTTTAAATAAGTCTTGCTTTGATGATTTATGAAAGTAAGCAAATATTTTGGTTTGTAGCAAGTATAATGAACTTATAAAAAAAAGCACAATAATGCATCCAACGTACAAAAAAAGCACAATAATATTAATTCTAATTAAAATAAATGTCAAACAATTTGAAAACAACATGATAACATAAAATTGAATACTAACTAATAAAATAGTGTTAATGCCACATCATCAATGATATCATCTAATAAGCTACTCTTCTTCCCCTATCCACTGGCTATACATTAAATTTGCGAGGTTATCTCGATATGAAGTCCAAGTTGTTGTAGTTTCAATTGTGCTAATTGAATCATTATTAGCCATTTGAGTTGTTTCCTCTATAACATCAAGACCCTCTTCAAATGGATCAATCTCCATTTCCCTCCTTATGTAATTATGTAGAAGACAGCATGCCATGATTATTCGATTTTGAGTCTTTATAGGGTAAAATGAAGGACTGCGTAAGATCCCCCATCTTAATTTAAGCAATCCAAAACATCTCTCAATAACATTCCTAGCCGATGCATGTTTCATGTTGAAAAACTCTTGCATAGTTGTAGGTTGGTGTCCGTCTCTCCATTCGTTCAAGTGGTATCGTTGACCTCTGTATGGGGCAAGAAAACCTTCACAGTTTGTGTATCCAGCATCAACTAGATAATAATTACCTATGATTAGACATGTCAAAAATGTATTTAATTAAATACCAATGGAGTTGATGATTAATAAATCCAAATGAATTATAAATTATAAGTAACGTACCACGTGGGACTTTCAACCCATTTCTTCTAGTTATTGCTTCTCGAAGGACTCTACTATCAGCAGCTGACCCTTCCCAACCGGGAAGTATATATATGAATTGCATGTCTTGAGAACATACACCCAAAACATTTGTAGCAATTTCACCCTTTCGTGTTCGATACCTAGATTTTTCCTCCACAGCCACCCTCACCCTTATGTATGTCCCATCTAAAGCTCCAAGACAATTCTAGACATTAGGGAAATTTTAATGTGTTAAATTACTTATAAAAATTGATAAATACAAATGATACTTATATTATAGATTACCTTAAACCATTTCCACCTTGCATCTGTTGAGTCAATCGGCACTGGCTCGGGTTTCTTAATCAAAATATCGTGTAGACGTATCACGGCGTGTAACACACGAGTAAAATGCCGACTAATAGTTTCCCCTGAACGCTGAAACATTTGTTTTATGACTCTGATCTTCACATGGTGGGCGAGGATATGTAGAAACATTGCTACTTGCTCATCTACCAACATATTTTTTGTATTATTTAGTCCTACATTTTGCAGCATAGTGCATAACTTCCTAAAAGAGCTCCTATACATTCTAAGCTGATCATAACAAGTTACTTCACTTGCATATGCTAGACGATATACATTTTTCCTTTTAGAATAAAAATCTATCAAATATCGCTCTCTTAGTGATTTTTTTTCAATGTAAATTTTCATTATGTGAGATGAAAATAGGAACCACCAAGCCACTACGCTTTGCACATTTCTCATATGTGCTTGGACAGCAACCAACTTCTTCAATTTTCTCCGTTCGGCATCAGAATCCATAATATGATATATCTTGACTGCATAAGTGTAAAGGAGTATATTCATTTTGGAATGTAAACAATTTAAAATCTTCAGGAGAGTAAACATATAACATCTCACACTGCAAATAACGTCTCACACTGCAAATGGTATTTGAGGTAACTTGTGTAAGTGCATCCCAGTAAGTTAGTGTAAAGGATTAACTGACATATAACATGAGTAAGGGTCGCCACTCTAGAATCTGTGAGGACTACCACTATTAGTTACACACTGCCTTCTAACAATTAAAAGACATCAGGCATGAGATGAGTATCCACTGGTGTGAAGCAACATAATACACAAGGGAAGTGTGACACAACAACAACGTGGATCCAACACATTACATCAAGGCTATTTCTGATGAACTTAGGTTTTAAACAAGCTAGAAATTTGAAGGAAAATGCTAGTAAAGACCCCATAACTAAACACACTTAAGTGAGTGTTACAATGATAATAGCATCTTAAGAGTTGCTTGCAGTGTAGGAGATGAGTGTTTTATCTCTGAGTCCACCAATCAGGGATATATTGAGGACTTACACTAGAATCTCATACTGGTCCATGCTAGTGAGTATGAATGTTTTCATGTAACAGATGTTTAAATGAATAATGTATTATAAAATTGAGCAAACACCTGAATTAACATATGCATATATTCTCAAGAAATGTCCAAGAAGTTTCAGGCACGGGTACGTGCCAAGCACGGGTACGGCTTCAAATAGAAGTATCCAGATAACATAGGTGAGGATACACATAATTTTCACAGCCCTAAAGATAATACTCCCACAACGAAGCACTACGAATACGAGTGTGTCGGAGCTATCAACATAGCCCTTATAATGGAAGAATATTTATAAAATTCCATATATGAGAATGTTTGGCCACAATAGAATACTCGGATATATGAACTGGAAAGTCATCATGTTTCACTATCTCTTAGCCACAAAACCTATTTAGACATTGGTGGGATATGTCGACTCAGTACACCACTGTTGCAATTATAAGTATTGATCTTATCACAGATAACATAATCATGAAATGGTATTGGATTGGTAATATGTGAAGTGATGTTTTGGGCTTCCCGATGCACAGTTTGATAATTTTTTTTTTATGTGTGCGGAAGCCTGTGATCCTAGCCCAAAACCTGCTCCAGAACTGTCCACATGAACCCTCAGGAAAGCACTAGACCTTGGAGCCCTAGGGATCAACTTGGACTACTAATTTTCTTTAACATATCTGATTAACAATTGAAAAGCCTAGAACTACCATGCGACATATCTAATCATTACATAGTTTGGATCATTACCTTTGTTCCTCCGTTAGTTAAGAAACCACAGCCGAGGAAGATAAACTTGTAGCCTTGAGTCTTCACGCCTATGATCAATGCCTGCCCTCCACGTGAGTAGTGGGACTCCGATCAGTATGTCAAGATCAACTTATCCTTGGTTGAAAACACCAAGGAAAAACTCTCTCTGTTAAATTGTTTAACCTCAGGAGAGATCATATTTATAAAACCAAAAGGGGCCAAGAGTTCTGTTAGGATTACGACTAGCCATATCCGATTCCTAGGGCGACTCTTGGTTTTATCTAGGGCCTTTGTGATATGCTGTTTCAACTGATTCGATCTCTTGCTCCAATTTCGAATCTGAAACGTATTTGGATTTGACTTTTACATCCTTATCCTTTTACTCTCATGAATAACCCAAAGCATCATGACCGTATCATGACCGTTTCATTCACAACAGGGAATGAGATTATATGTGTTTTGATGTTGACAGAGTTTTGATCAAACACAATCTCACGTCCATCATTGTATCCAACAACACTAATTGAACACAACAGTATGTTAGCTATGAGAAAACCCTTCTCAAATGGTTGAGATAGACCATCCTCCAATTAGGAGCTGAACATACTACAATCATAATTTGACAGGTAGCCCACACCTGACAGTGACTGCGATAGTATTAAGATAATTGTACCTCTATGACTTTTATCTCCTTAAGTGTCCCACACTTAGTAGTCATAGACCAATAGTCTAAGGGCTCTCCTGCACATCTATAATCATGCAGAACAAATATAGTATGCAATATCAAAATGTTATCATTCAGACACAAGTGTGTAGTGAAAACTGGTCGACAGAGATTCGGAAAACAATAATAATATATTTAGATGCAATAATGTGTTTCCTTTATGTCTTCAATATGCTGTAGAGACTGCTACCCGACTCCGGAACTCACCATGATAAAAAAATAATAAAAGAATCCAACTAGTTTTTTATTTCGGTGCAGGGAGAGCTTTTTATTTCGGTTGATGATGAGAGAAAATCGTAGTCATTAGATAGATTGATTTTCATGATTAATATGGATATAATTGAAAAATGCCTAACTAGTTTTTGATTCTCACTTGAATGGGAATGACCATTCCTTATCTTCTCACTTGGAATGCTCATTCCCACAAATAGTGGGAATGATCATTCCTAGGGAATGGTCATTCCAACATCTAAAATATAGGTGTGTTTGGTATGAGGGAATGGGAAGTGGGAATTGCATTCCATTCCTCCTCATTCCCGCCTACCAAACGAGGCGTTTCAGTAATGAATCAACGCCCATCCTTGGCAGGAAGCAAACGTCACAGTCGTATTAAATGTCAACCTTAGGCCAGCATGATAACTAGTTGTCAAATTAATATAGTGGTCAACAAGCAAATCTTATTTCCCTTTTTTATCATCGACCTTATATTTCATTTCAGTTGTTGAATTTATAATTATAATCATTGAAGTTAGTATAGTCTTTAGTGAGTCAACTCTCAAGTTTTAGGCCATGAATGCAGCTGCATAGTTAGTTATCAAAATTTGTTGTCAAATGCAATATCAGCCATACAGTGGTCCCCACGATTTGGATTCTTTCCCCTGTATCTAGACGCTAGAGATGCCTAGAAATCCATGGGGGGAGATATTGCTATACTTGGGAACGAAACGCACCCGTCTAGATGTTATTGAATGGATAAAATATTATCCTCCGTGTGTAGAAAAGATTGACGTAGTCAAATGTACACGTCATATGGTGGTCAGCTCATCAAATAACTCTAACCAACATGTAGTTACCCGTCAAAATTACATCATGATCATAATTAAATAGCCCCCAAAACCTAAGAAAATGTGCTCCCCTAAAGACTTTGTCAACTGGTGCTTTGCCCTTAAAAATAAAGATTTTGTTCTCTGAGCCCCCAAAACACAAAAGCCAAGAGATTAAAATATGTGAAGATCATAATACTTGTCTCTCTCTCTCTCTCTCTTTTTATCATGATGTTACTGAGATGATAGTTAAAATAATTGATGGAGATTGTTTTTTATTATTTTTCATTGTTGATGAGGGGACCTAACTGTTTTTGTTTGTATTGGGAGATTGTTAAAGTTACGGGTTAGTTGTTAAGGTTGTGAAGACCATAATACCTCCCTCTTTCTCTCTCTTTTTATCATGATGTTACTGATATCATAGTTAAAATGATTGATGATGATTATTTTATTATTTTTATTTTTTATTATATCGTTGTTGATGATGGGACCTAACTGTTTTTGTTTGTATTGAGAGATTGTTAAAGTTACGGGTTAATTGTTAAGGTTACGTGTTAATTGTTAAGTTTGTGAAGACCATAATACCTCTCTCTCTCTCTTTATCATGATGTTACTGAAATGATAGTTAAAATGATTGATGGAGATTGTTATTTTATTATTTTTATTTTTATTATTTTCGTTGTCAATGAGGGGACCTAACTATTTTTATTTGTATTGGGAGATTGTTAAAATTATGGGTTAATTGTTAAGATTATGGGTTAATTGTTAAGGTTGTGAAGACCATAATACATCTCTCTCTCTCTCTCTCTCTCTCTCTCTCTCTCTCTCTCTCTCTCT
>BQKN01059397.1:19039-39571 GCA_022839385.1 Asparagus kiusianus
CAAATTTTTCGCCCCCCCCCCCCCCCCCCCCCCCATCGTTATGTGGGAAAGGATACTCGCACTTGCACCCAAACCTGTACCATACCTGTACCCGTACCCATACCATGCAACTTAGATGAGAGTGTAGCCACCTGTGCCCTCTAAACTATGTTATTAGCACTCACATCCCTTAACTCTAGGCGACATTATGTCGCAATCTAGGTTGAGATGTCAAGCGGAAATCACATGATGATAAATTTCTTTTGGACCTAAATTTCCGTTTAAACTGGGGGCAAAAAAAGTAATGTTGTTTGAGATTCAGAGGGCTAAGCACTAATAGAAAAGTTTGAGGGTATAAGTAGCTATAATACAGGGAGTGTATCCGCGATTATCCCTTTTGTTTTAAAAAGTGAACCACCATCTTCGCCTCTATGTGCATCAAATTTATGCTTGCATTGGAAATGATAAAAGAGGTTTACATCGGTTTTCCTCCTAAATGAACCCGATCAGCTTCTTTGGCTTTTTTGGGGTACACCGTTATACTATGAGTTATGCATTAAAATATAGGTAAAACAAAATCCTTGTCAAAAACTTATTAGAACCAAATTCTTCCTCAAAAGTTTTACTGCGATTTCACCATTGACCACCAAATTTGTTATTTGTTAAATTTATTTCATCTTTTTCACTTAGTAAATTTTGACATTTACCATATAAAGGCATAAAGCACATCATTAATTCTATCAAGTTCTAACTCAAGACGTTCAAACCGCAGAATATGGTGCTGGTGCTCAAGTGTCTACTTCTGGAGATGTATACAGCTACGGAATCCTTTTACTAGAGTTGTTTACAGGAATAGCACCTACCGATGATATGTTCAAACATGGTCACAATCTTCACAACTTTGTCCGATTGGCGTTTCCTGATAGAGTTATGGAGATCATAGATCCAGTTCTACTGTCACAACAAGAAGAGGAACTGCCTATGGATTCAAGGATTGGAATCCATGAATGCTTAGAGTCTGTTATGAGAGTTGGGCTTTCATGCTCGAAAGAGTCACCAAGAGAACGAGTTGATATAAGATTTGTTGCAACGGAGTTGCGTGCAATAAGGGATGCATTCCTTAGAGTTGGTGTTTATGGAATTAAACGGATATATGATTCTTAAATTCATTAACATGAGAAATATGTTGAAATTTTCTCTTCGTTTTCTTTTTTTAGATTGACTTTTAGTATGTACATTCTGTACGTGCATGCGTGGTAATATATTTCTAAAGGTTTATATAAGTGTTGGTTAATGTCCAAAATTGTACTTTGAGTTTACTGAGTTCTAAAGATGTTACCATCAACAGGAGCTTGAATTGAAAGAAGAGATCCAAGTGACAAATGTCTTTTGAGGTTAACCAATATATTAATATTGGATTAAACTGATCTGAGTAATTCTTGGTGGTGGCCATGGCATCCTTCTCATAAGTTTTACATCAAATTATCTGCAACCTTTTACATGATTTTTTTTAATTTATGCCCATCTTCCATAGTTCTATGGAACTGTTACATTAAGAAGATTAACTAAGGTAATTAATCACATATCTCATTGTTTAAGATTCCTGTTGGTGTGGCAAGGAAACTTGAAAGTGCTGTTTGACGCTTTATTTTTAGTACGGAAGTTCAGGAGAGAAGAAATACCCGCTCATGAGTTGGGAGAAAATTTGTGTATCCGATGAAAGAGTTGGCTTGGATGTAAGTCACTTTGTTTGGTAAATGGTTACAGGGATTCACAACCGAGACGAACTTTGTTTGGTAAATGGTTACAGGGATTCACAACCGAGACGAAGAAGATACGGAAAGATGAGCCTGAATGGAAACATGGTATGTAATTTTCTGCACGAGACTCCAACCCAGTACGTTGCAGAACTGGCTGGTGCATGGTGTTCCATGAGATTAGAGCCCCTGAAGGATCGTTAGTTATTTGATCCATGAGAGTTTGAAGTGAGCATGTCGGTTTCGGTTCCCAGCAAACTTGATGATAAAGAGAAGGAAGAAGAGATGAGAAAAAAGAGAAATATGATAACCTCCATTTATGTTCTTATTCCTTAAGCTGATTTAATTTTAGAAAGGACAAGAACATGTACCAATCATACATATTTTTTTAGGACATAAGATATTGCATTCCCTTGTCATTGACTCATTGAACAAGTCCACTCTGGCTGCTGGATTAACTATAATAACCTAAAGGGTAAATTTCTCTTAAGCCCCTGAACATGTCTCCCTCCCCACCCACCCCACAAAAAAAATGTATTACTAAGGATTTGATAAGAGAGGGAGGAGATGTTAAACCTAAAAAATGAAAAAGAGCGCAAAGGGGTAATTTATAATAAACAAAGGAGTATTTTCAACCTCTTAAGCCCCCTTTAGCAAATGGTTAAGAAAGCGAGATTAATGAGAAGGATTAATGTAACTAACTCATTTGATAATTCGAAGGGCTAAACTATTAGTCTGTTAAATAAGCTTTATTTTAGCCTTTGTAATCATTTTTAGTGTTTGGAGATAACAATAATTTTGACTATATTTTCTTTATAAATACAATGGTTAACTCTTAACCCTTCTGAATAGAAGTATCAGTAAACTTCTCATTTTGAGGTATTAACTCATTTTAAATCATCTAAAGTGATAAGCTTACCCATTCTATATTTTTTGCGTTTTGGCAAACTATAGAGGGTTAATTTTCGATCTCATGGTTTTTTCTTGTTGAGGGTTTTCCACATTATATCTTGTATGATTTTATTTGCTACTTTTGGTGATTTTTTGGGTTTCTGCATGATCCAAAAATTCCAACAAGTGGAATCAGAGCAGAGTTTGATGGTTCGTGGAGGTTTAAACGGTGTGCGATTAGTGAAGGCGTCAACGATCAAGGGGTGGTGATTGACATCAGGCGAACAACACGTGAAGGAGGAAAACTTAGTTAGTGTAGCAGTAGGGCGGAAGACTATTCACATGGGTGAGGAGTCTGAGTTAAAAATTAATTTTTAAATCAAATCCGATGGTTTAGATTGATTTGTCTTCCGATTGGAGAATTGGAGGAGGAATTTGACGATCCAAGAGTCGTTCTTAGGATTTTCAATGTGTTGAGTTTATTTTTATGTTGATTCTACCAAATTTAATCTCTACAAAGACAAATTTGAATTTTGATTGTGGTTAGAGGATGATGACTTTTTCAAGTCTGAAGTTTGATATTTCGTTATTCAACTGCAAGATAAATATTACATTATGGCAGTGTATGGTTTAAGATTTTTTTTGTGCAAAAGGGTGTTGATTAAGCTTTGGAGAAGAAGAAGCCTGAAAGGATGAAGGATGATGAATGGAGTTCTATGCAAAAGAAGATGGTCAACACAATTAGTTTGGCACTCGCTCCAAGATCAACTGCAATGTTATGCATGAGACTACTCTAAGGGGGTTGTGGGACAAGCTTGAGGGAATATATGCATCAAAGTCGATGACCAACCGATTGTGTTTGAAGATGAAGCTTTATTCATTAAAGATGGCAGAAGGTAATGCTATTCAAGACCACATTAATGCCTTCAATCAGCTAGTGTATCAACTTATGAATATTGATGAGAACATTAAAGAAGAAGAGCAGTCGCTACTCCTACTATCTTCCCTACTGAAGTCGTACAGGCCGGTGGTTCAAATGATAATTGCAAGAAAACAAACTTTAAAATATGATAATGTGAGTACGAGAAAATGAGAAATAATAGTAAAGGAGGGCATATCTAGTGGTGATGAGAGTGTACTATGTTTTGAAGGTTCTAATCGAGGGAGGAGTAAGAGGAGATGTGACAGTTATCGAGGAAGGTTAAAATCTCGGGCTTAAGATGATAGCAAAAGAGAGTGCTATTATTGTGGAGAGGAGGGTCACATTCAGTTCAGATGTTCCCAAATGCAAGATGACTTGAAAAGCATAAAACAGATGAAGATTCAAGTAAATGGGAAGGACTCCTCAGTAGTTATGTCTGATAAAGATGCGGTGTTGATGATAGAGAGTACTGGTATTAATGTGAGTAACACTTGCGTGTTAGATTCTGCAGCCTCTATGCATGTTTGCAACAACAAAGAGTGTTTTGACACATTGAATACGAATAAAAAATTTAGTCATGTGATCGATGGAAATAACAAGAAGATGAAGGATGAAAGCGTTAGGAGTGTTCACTTCAACCTTCACTTTGGGAAGGTCAGAATTTTTTGTCATGTGAGATATGTGTCATAATGTGGTGCTAATTTAATTTCATTGGGAGAGATGGCGTCGCATGGGCACAAATATGTGGGTGAAGGAGGGTGGTGCAAAGTGTATAGAGAAGGTGATTTGATTTTGCAAAGGAGCAAGAGTATCAACCATATTTGTTATTTAGATAGGCTATCTATTAATGGTGTAGGTAACTCTTCTCTGACTCTTGACCACAAGGGAGAGGTGAATAACAAGAAGAAGAGAGTGAGTTTTTTCTGAAGCCGTTGAGATACTTGGAGATTTTTCGTTAAGGGAGGATATATTGGGTGTCGACTCAAACTCCAAGTTAGATCCGGATTTGAAGGCTAGGCCTAGTCCTAGTAACTTTCTTAGATCCAAGTTAACAGTTTTCTTGTAGGCCAAGTTGACTTGATGGACTAGTCAATGATGTCTTTAAATAAAACATCCCATTCTAGACTTTTGTTAGGAGAGAGACAATATTCTTGTAACCAGGGTTTAACAGTGGGTGTAACTGGGTTCAAGGTTATTGTGAGAGAGAGAGATTGGCGGTCTTTGTCTATACAAAAGATTGTAATTTGATGGTGATAATAGATTTTCCTGTTTGATGATTTTTCATGTTAAATCTTGTGTGATTTTATTTGCCGCTCTTTGTAATTTTTGGGGTTTTTGCATGATCCAAAAATCCCAATAAGTGTGACTAATCTGTTTCAATCCCTCCTGGTTGGTGAGCCTGTTATCAAGAAAATACCCACCTCGGTTCAATGAGGATATTTTGCTTACATGACTTGCGATAGCCTCCTTGGTAATCAGTTCTGGGAAAGAATTTTACTTTTGTTCGTAACTCTTGCCCTGCATTAGAAGTAAGTCTTAGATATTCATGCAACATGAAACATACACACACACTCACACACATATCTGCATACTTATATACACACACATACTTTGTGTATGCACATATGAATCTTCTTGCCCTCATGAAGCACACCATACTCTAATAGTGGAGGTAAAATAGTAACGCAAATAGGAAGCAAGTACATAAAAATTAGACAAATCTGTTTTGCATATTGTTTGCGTAGAAAATTGATTGATTCATTGTCGTGTTCATTACAAACTTCAGACGTTTACAACGAAAATAAAAATTAGTCTTTTTATAAGACTTTTACACAATGAATACAAAATTACAATTCTCTTCAAACAGCGCAGAGATCGTTTATCGGTCTTCTGCTTGCGTGGGATCTTAGCCTGTGACGGGGATGTTGATATCCGTGGACCACCATCGATCAGATCTGTTGCTAAAAAATTGGGCAGAGCTTCGTCTATCCGTGAAGGGATCGAGAAACCGTAGCTCTTATCTCGGCGAAGCGAGATAATCACTCTTCTTAAGATTATCGCAATAGGATAATCCTAAGGAACGAACACGGGCGATGCAGATCTGATGAGTTCCTCTTCTTTATGCCGACGAACTCAATCTGATCTCTCCTCCTCCTCTCTGAAACTTGTGGATCTTCACTCCTCAATTCGGTAGGGCTTTGCTAATTCTCCAAAATTTCAGATCCGAAAAATAAGGCTCCAGGGGCTGTATTTATAGGATTCCAGGAGATCCGGATGGTTAAAACTGATCGAAAACCGTCAAAAACATGTCCCAAGTGCGAGACAGCTCGGGGTGTCTCGCACCTGTGCGAGACAGTTTGTACCCTCTTTAGTATTTTGGCTCTAATTCTTTCATTCGAACTCGGATTTGAGTGATTCAAGATGTGTTGGAAAGCTGACAAAGAGGTCTACAACTTTTATGTTTTGAGTTTCTTCAGATTCTAACAGGATCATGGTCAAAATAGCTCCATAAGTTCTGAGATACCTTTGGGTGTCTCGGCCAGGTCCGAGACACCTTTGGGTGTCTCGGCACTATTTTGGTCATAACTTCCTCATATGACCTCCAAATGACCTGATTCCAGATGGGTTGGAAAGCTAAAAAAAATATCTACAACTTTCATGTTTTGAGTTTCTTCAGATTCAAAACGAATCATGGTCAAAATAGCTCTATAAATTCTAAGACACCTTTGGGTGTCTCGACCAAGTCCGAGACACCTTTGGGTGTCTCGGCTTTGGCCGAGATACCTTAGGGTGTCTCGGTCGTGCCGAGACACCTCGGGTGTCCCAGTTCAGCCTAAGACGTTCCGTTATGCCTGTTTGTTCGTTTTCACCGTAACTTCTTCATCCGAACTCGGATTTGAACGATTCAAAGTGCGTTGGAAAGCCGACGAGGAGTTCTATAAGCTCTAATGATTAGATCATCTGTGGAATAAATGAGACACGAAGGATATTTCATCTTTTGTAAGTGACACGGGGCTCCCGATCAGTTCGTATCCTTATTAGTCTGAAACTCTGTTGCTTCACATAGTTCGTCAACCCACTTCATGTGTTTGTCGACATCAATCAAGCTCCTGTGACTTGGATTATGACGTTCATTGTCTTTTCTTAGCACTGAGCCGTTCGTGGAGACCTATGGGCAATTTTCGATGCCTACAGATACCCCCTCCAAAGCGTTCCAGACTCGTTTCTTTTGTAGAAGATGCTGGAATATTTTGGATGTGATTGGTCCAACCTTCAGTCGACGTGAAGGACCTGTAATTAGCTTCAATTCTTGACTCCTTCGATTTTCAATCTATTCGATGTTTTGACGAATAGCTGAAGTTTCTTCGGCGCTGCGTTTATCGTCTGGCCGTCGTCGAAGTCTCAAATCTAAAACCGATGAGTTGAGTTTGGCTCGTGTCGTCGAGTTGACTTTGAACTAACTATCTCCGTCATGATATATTGATTCGCATTGACTTTTTGATCGCAACGCGCTGACTAGCGTTGACCTAGGGTTACGCATTAACCTTAGGGTTTTGAATGTCGTACGTTAACTTTTTGATCGTAACGTGCTGACTAGCGTTGACCTAGGGTTACGCGTTGACCGGCGTTGACCTTAGGGTTTTGGATCACCATTAACACAGTTTATACTCGTGCGTTTGCTGGAGTATACACAGTTTAAGCTCTTGAGGTATTGGAGCGTGACGGTCTCAAATTTTAGGGCTGCAGGACCAACTATTGAAGTTGTTTCATCTACAGATATGGATCTTGGATCTTATCCCGAAGTTGTCGGATGCTCAAGTCACGAGACCAACTAATAAAGTTGATGCGTCAATGACTCGCATTTATAGAATTTTTGGCAAATTCTCAGCCATCAACGGGTTTGATGTGCCTTTACCGACTACCGTTTGAGTCGGGCTAGCACGCGGATTGTTTAAATCCGTTCCGTATGTGACGTTAAGCTAAAAGAGTTAACCCTTTTAGTGCTATGATATTGAATACGTAGACTTCGTCTTTCTCCTGTGAAAAGACTAAACAGCGACGTGTATCAAACGTTGACTTAGGATTTTTGGCAAATCCTCAGCCCTCAACGGATTTGACGTGCTCTTACCGATTACCATTTGAATCGGGCTTAAATGCGGATTGTTTAAAGTCCGTTCCGCATGTGACGTTGTACTAAAGGAATGAACTCTCTTAGACTTGATGCTACGATATTAAATACGTAGACTTTGTCTTTATCACGGGAATAGACTACCCGACAACACGTGTTAGGTGTTGACTTATCCTTACTTAGGATTCAGGATAAAAGTCCCCAGACTGGAATTCTGGTGTCTTCTTCAATTGGTGAAAGACTAAACCGGCAAGGCGTGTTAGGCGCTGACTTATCCCTACTTAGGATTCGGGATAAAATTCCCCGCGCGTGTAAGGCACGGATTAAGGTGTTATTAATAATAACCTGCCATAATGTCGAATATGTGGGCTTTTGTCCTTTTTTTTACGGTTAAGGACTAACCGACAACGTGTGTTAGGCGTTAGCTCCACAAGTTCCGAGATACCTTTGGGTGTCTCGGCCAGGTCCGAGACATCTTTGGGTGTCTTGGCACTATTTTGGTCATAACTTTCTCATATGACCTCCAAATGACCTGATTCCAGATGGGTTGGAAAGCTGACAAAAATATCTACAACTTTTATATTTTGAGTTTCTTCAGATTCAAAACGAATCATGATCAAAACAACTCCATAAGTTATGAGATACCTTTGGGTGTCTCGGCTTTGGCCGAGACACCTCGGGTGTCCTAGTTCAGCCTGAGACGTTCCGTTATGCCCGTTTGTTCGTTTTTACCGTAACTTCTTTATACGAATTCGGATTTGAACGATTCAAAGTGCGTTGGAAAGCCGACGAGGAGTTCTATAAGCTCCAATGATTAGATCATTTGTGGAATAAATGAGACACACAGGGCATTTCATCTTTTGTAAGTGACACGGGGCTCCCGATCAGTTCGTATCCTTATTATTCTGAAACTCCGTTGCTTCACATAGTTCATCAACCCACTTCATGTGTTTGTCGACATCAATCAAGCTCCTGTGACTTGGATTATGATGTTCATTGTATTTTCTTAGCACTAAGCCGTCCGTGGAGACCTATAGGCAATTTTCGATGCCTACACATATATGTCTAAAACCAAAGACAATGCATTTACCTCAATAATTAACCGGGGATTATAAGAGGTATCTTATCTTTAGATTATTGTAAGGATGGATAAGAGTAGGCATAGAAGAACTTGAACGGAAAGTAACTTAGAAACATATTATTGTAGTGAACTCAAGGAGCCTATACTTAAAGGAACTGGATGGAAGAACAGGATTCACTTAGATGACCTTGGAAAGTTGAGATAAATTCATTTGTTGTTGGCATTGCATCAAAGTTTCTTATGATATTGTAAATCTAAAAAAGATTCAAGTCCTTCAATAAATTCAATTCCAGTTCACTGACTGCCATATGCAATGAATTTCAACTTTACTCCCTGAGTATTTAGGCAAGGTTCTTGAAGGTGACCATCATCATTTGTAGAATCAGTTCCCTTCCCGGCCTTCAAAGGGTCACTGCCTTAGACCTCAGCTCTCTAGGCCTTTTCGGGTTTCATTTCGCCATCCATAGCCAATCTCACTCTCCTTATGAATCTCACTCTCAATTACAACAGTTTTTATGGCGCAATACCTGTCAATATTTGTAGCTTGAATCGGTTGCAAATGTTGTGCGCAGCGAAAATTTCGGCAGCACTTCTGGTGCACAACAAGAGAGTAAGATCACAACTAAATCTATGTTTTACAAAGGAAATAAGAATCAACAGTGATATATCTCAACAAAGTAGGATATACACTCTTTCTCTCATCAGTTCTAGGACTGACTTGTCGAGGGAACCTAACAAGCTATTACAAATCACAGAATAGCAAGACAAACAAATTTTACGTGGTTCGGTAAGTTGTCTACGTCCACGGGGCAAGGAGGGGACAGATCTACTATTAGAGAGAAAGAGAATACAAATAGGATTTACAATCACACAAGGTCTCACAAATAAAACCCTCAAACAAGCTCTTAATTTCTCTCTCAAAAGGATGCTCAAAACCCTCTGTATTTCTTCCTTTGCTTCAGCCGAAAATCTATCTACCATTTAGCCAAAAATCTATCTGTCGTTTTCCCCCTAGCACTCAACCCTAGAAGAGTGGATGCGTTGGTATTTATAGAAAAAAATCATTGCAAATTGACATTCGGGTGGGCCTGCTAAACTCGGGGTCATGGGTGAGCCCCCCCAATCACATGGGTGTGGGCGGCTATCTCACGCAGAAAGGGATCATGCGTAGGTGTGGCCCCTACTCACAACAAATTCTTGATTTGAGCGATAATTCATTGCACGCGACCATTCCTGATAATATTGACCATCTTTTAAAGCTCAGCTTCATCAGTCTTTCGAACAACAGCCTAACTGGTTCTATTCCAGCTTCAATCGGCAATCTTTCGTCTCTGTATCATATCGCGCTTCGTACTAATCAGTTAGAGGAAAACATCCCTGAAGAAATTGGAAGGCTGGACAGCCTACGATATTTATAGGTTTCTGAAAATAAACTTTCGGGTATTATTCCTTTTGTCAAAATTGTACTACTTCGGCCTGGTCATTAACCAGTTTGAGGGAAATCTCCCTTCTACGATGGGCGCAACACTACCAAATCTCGAGACGGTTTTCTTTGATGGTAACCAATTTGAAGGGCCTATGCCACTTTCACTCTCCAATGCCTCAAGACTATCTTCCATCGATATGAGCAGTAACAATTTAAATGGGAGGATACCGTTGAATTTAGGGAGACTAAGTTCTCTCTCATATGAACTTAGAATCGAATCGACTCGAAACAAGTGATGCCGAAAGCTGGGAGTTTTTAAATTTTCTGGCCAACTGCAGCCAGTTGAAGATGTTGAGTCTGCATCAGAACAATCTTGGTGGTGAATTACCAAATTCGATAGGCAACCTTTCTACAGGTTGTTAGTGGTGTAGACACAAACCTCTGCAGGCGAGCAGACGAGGTTGACAGCGAGCTCGAGCCGAGCCTGAGAAGACCGTCAGGCGAGCTCGAGGTTGAAGTTTAGGCGAGGTCGAGGCGGTCTATAGGTGAGGCCAAGCGGAGCTGCAGGCGAGCGCTAGGCAAGGCATCTCCGTAGGCAAGCTTAGGGCGATGCAGGAGAGCTCGACACAAGATCCAGGTGAGGTCGAGGCGCCCACAGGCGAGGTCATGGCGCATGGCTGGCGACAGCCTGTCGCTAGGGTTTCCCGATAAAAGGGAAACCCCAAGCACGAGATTGCTACGCTTCTCCTCCTCCTTCTCGAGATTTTCACCCAAACAGCGTCGACTCCTCTTTCTCTCTCTGCTCTTTTTCTTTTTTCTAGCTCTCACGTGATTTGAGGGGGGAATAAAAGAGAGAATTTAAGAGAGAGGGAATTGGTAATTAAGAGAGGAAATTAACACTGTAGCTACAATGTTGGTATTTATTGAGAGATCTCAAGTTTGAGATCTGCTCTTGCATTGTAATTTCTTAGATTAATAAGAAATTAATTGTGTGGCTCCCGAGGACGTAGATAAGTTTGTCGAACCTCGTTAAATCTTGGGGTATTTTCTCTATACTGTGTTTTTGCTATTTTAGGGGTTTAGCATAGCCCCGGGTTTTTCCCCAACAACTGGTATCAGAGCCTAAAATAATTTAGAGGAAGTCAGATTCAAGTGGGAGCGATGACCGCAAATGAAGGAAATGTGAGATTAGAGAAGTTTGATGTATCAGATTTTGGATTTTGGAAGATACAGATAGAGGATTATCTGTACCAAAAGAATTTGTATCAACCTCTTTTGAGGAAGAAGCCGGAGGGTATGAAGGAAGAAGATTAGAATATTCTAGACAAAAAAGCCCTCGGGGTTATTCGTTTAACGTTAACCTGCAATGTTGCTTTTAACATTACAAAGGAAAAGACCTTAGCAGGTCTTATGACAGCACTCTCAAATATGTATGAGAAGCCATCAGCCTCAAACAAAGTTCATTTGATGAGACGGTTATTCAATCTGCGAATGATGAAAGGTGTATCGGTAGCACATCATCTTAATGAACTCAATACAGTCACGACCTAATTAAGTTTAGTTGATATTGAGTTTGATGAAGAAGTACGAGCATTAATCCTTTTGTCTTCCCTACCAGAAAGCTAGAATTCTATAATCACAGCTGTGAGTAGCTCGTCTGAAAGTAACAAGTTAAAGTTCAATGACGTTCGTGATCTGGTTCTCAGTAAAAAGATCCGACGGAGAGAGTTGGGTGAAGCTATGACCTCTTCAGTATTACATACAGAGTCAAGAGGTAGAAGTTTAACCAGAGAAAATGAATCAGATGACAGAAGGTCCAAATCCAGGAATCCCAGTAGCTCGAAGGCTATCGAGTGTTAGAAGTGTAGGAAAACCGAGCACTACAAGAATCAGTGTAAGAATGCACAAAAGGAGTGGGAGGTAAAGGCAGATGCAAATGTTGCTTCCACCTCAGGAGGAGATGATGCATTGATATGCTCTTTGGAGAGGAAGGATGAGTCTTGGATGTTGGACTCTGGAGCATCATTCCATGCTACTTCTCAGAAATAATTCTTTGAGAAGTATATTCCTGGAAACCTTGAAAATGTATACATTAGTGATGATGAACCGTGTGCCATTATTAGCAAATGTGTAGTGAAGATTAAGTTGAATGGGTCAATATGGAAGCTGAAGGATATCAAACATATTCCTGACCTGAAAAGGAACTTAATCTCAGTAAGATAGCTGACTAGTGAATGCTACACTATGACTTTCCATGGTGATTATTGGAGGATTTCAAAAGGCACAATGATAATTGCCCGAGGCAAGAAGATTGGTACCATGTATATGACAGCAAGTGCACGTTGTTTGATCTCAGTTGCAGCAGGCGATGAGACTTTAAGGCCGTGACACCAGAGACTCGGTCATATAGGTGAGAAGGGGATAAAGATTATGCACACAAAGGGAAAACTCTCGGGTTTATAATCAGTAGAGATTAACATGTGTGAAGAATGCATACTTAGAAAGCAGAAGAGAGTCAGCTTTCAGATAAGTGACAGAACCCCTAGGAAAGAAAAGCTAGAGCTCGTTCACTCAGATATTTGGGGACCAACCACCACCGTGTCCATTGGTGAGAAACACTACTTCATGACTTGTATCGATGATCACTCTCGGAAAGTATGAGTCTACTTTCTGAAGCATAAGTCAGAAGTATTTGAGGTTTTTAGGAGATGGAAAGCTATGGTCGAGAATGAGACCGGACTAAGAATAAAGAAACTCAGAACAGACAATGGTGGTGAGTATAAAGATACCATATTCAAGAAGTTCTGCTATGAGCACGGGATCAGAATGGAGAGAATTGTGCCCAGCACGTCTTAGCACAATGGTGTGGCTGAGCAGATAAACCAAACGTTGACAGAGAGAGCCAGAAGCATTCGGATACAATCAGATCTACCGAAATAGTTCTGGGCAGAAGCAGTCAACACAGCAGCTTACTTGATCAACTGAGGTCCATCGGTTCCATTGGAGAATATCAGAGGAGATATGATGTGAAAAAGAGGTAAAACTCTCACATCTCAAAGTTTTCAATTGTGTAGCTTATGGGCATATCAGTGATCAAGATAGGAATAAGTTTGATCCCAAGTCTAAGAAATACACATTCATCGGGTATGCTGAAGATGAGTTTGGCTACCGTATTTGGGACAACGAAAATAAGAAGGTGATCAGGAGCAGAGATGTGATATTTAACAAGAAGGTGATGTACAAGAACATGCGCAAGACAAATGACTCAGAAAGCGAGTCAACATTTATAGATACAAATGATGTCCCGAGTAACCTCTCGGAAGAACCCAATACAAAAGGTCCTCAGCCAGAGCATGTTGGACAGAACGGTGCGCAGGAGCCCGACGCACCAACTCTGATATTGAGAAGATCTTCTCGTCCTCCTGTGCCTAACAGCAGATACATGAATTATAAGTTGCTGACAGATGGAGGAGAGCCTGAAAGCTATGATAAAGCTTGTCAAGATGGAGATGCGAGCAAGTGGGAGCTTGCCATGAAAGAAGAGATAAAATCTCTGATCTCCAACTAGACATGAGAACTAGCTGAGTTGTCCATGGGGAAGAAGGCACATCACAACAAGTGGGTGTATCGAGTGAAAAAGGAGCATGATGGTTTGAGAAGATACAGATCCTGACAAGTTGTCAAAGGATTTGAACAGAAGATCCAAGGAAGTAAGAATCCAACAGATATGTTGACAAAGACAGTGACCTTTTAGAAACTAGAAATATGCGCAACTTCAGTTGGCCTTAATGCATAGGTGATGAGGGCGGAGCCACACAGGAGAAAGTGCTTGTTAAGATAGCCTACTAACAACGGTTTGGTCTCTAAGTGGGAGATTGTTGGTGTCGGGTGTAGACACAAACCTCCGTAGACGAGCAGGCGAGGTCGATGGCGAGCTCGAGGCGAGCTTGAGAAGATCGTCAGGCAAGCTCGAGGTCAAAGTTCAGGCGAGGTCGAGGCGGTTTTCAGGCGAGGTCGAGCAGGACTGCAGGTGAACACGAAGCGACATAGCTCCGCAAGGCAAGCTTGGGGCGATGCAGGCGAGCTCGACGCAAGATTCAGGCAAAGTCGAGGTGCCCGCAGGCGAGGTTGTGCATGCATGGCTAGCGATAGTCTGTCGCTAGGGTTTCCCTATAAAAGGGAAACCCCAAGCACGAGATTGCTGCGCTTCTCCTCCTCCTTCTCATGATTTTCACCCAAGCGGCGGCAGCTCTTCTTTCTCTCTCTACTCTTTTTCTTTTCTCCAGCGCTCACGTGATTTGAGGGGGGGATAAAAGAGAAAATTTAAGAGAGAGGGAATTGGTAATTAAGAGAGGAAATTAACATTGTAGGTACAGTGTTGGTATTACATTTATTGAGAGATGTTAAGTTTGAGATCTGCTATTGCATTATAATTTTTTAGATTAATAAGAAATTAATTGTGTGGCTCCCGAGAACGTATGTAAGTTTGCCGAACCTCGTTAAATCTTGGTGTACTTTTTTCTATACTGCGTTTCTGCTATTTTAGAGGTTTAGCGTAGCCCCGGGATTTTCCCCAACACAGGTCTCCAAGAGCTAACTCTGGTACAATTCCTTCATCAGTTGGAAATCTAGTGAATTTGGCTATATTGGCATTGGGGCTGAACATCCTCACTGGGGTAATTCCTGAAAGTATAGGTAATCTGAAGAATTTGCAGCTGTTAACATTGTATAGAAGCAGACTAATAGGAAATATTCCATCTTCTTTAGGCAATCTCACTCAATTAGTAAACCCTTATCTTACTGGAAACAATTTGGATGGTTATATACCTTCAAGCCTTGGAAATTTGCAGCAAGTAGAAGAGCTGGGTCTAGGTAATAATGATCTAGGTGGTGAAGTACCTAAAGAAATATTCAGCTTATCCTCCCTTACATCTTTTGGTTTATCTTATAACTCACTCTCTGGTAGCATTCCTTTTGAAGTCAGTAGCATGAAATATCTTCGGATACTGTATGTCGCGGGAAATAAGTTGACAGGTGAAATTCCGAGCAGTTTAGGAGATTGTCAGCTTCTAGAGTCTTTGGATTTCAAGCAAAATCTATTGACAGGTAAAATCCCTTCATCTTTAAACAATTTAAAAGGTCTTCAGGTGCTAGATCTTTCGCAAAATAACCTGTCAGGACGATACCTGATTTTCCTGGGAGATTGAGTCTTGTATCCCTAAATTTATCGATCAATAACTTAAAAGGCGAGGTGCCAAAGGAAGGGATTTTTGAAATGCAACTGAAACTTTGAGTACTGGAAACAATGAGCTTTTTTGGCGGTATTTCAGAATTTCAGTTGTCTTTGTGTTCTATGAAATCAACTGAAAAGAAAGGATCCTCCTTGTTGCTGAAAGTAGTCATTTTAATAGCTAGCATTATGTTCGGCTTACTCTTGCTCATCTCTCTTGCTCGAGAAGAGTAACTTCTGCTTTGCCTTGGTCCAATGATCGGTATCTCAGAGCTTCATACTTGGAACTAGCGAAGGCAACTGATGGCTTCTCTGATAACAATTTGATAGGCACAGAAAGTTATGCCTCGGTATACAGAAGGATTCTCCATCATGATAATACGATTGTAGCCGTGAAAATATTGAAACTTGAGAGATGAGGAGCAACCAAGAGCTTCACTGATGAATGTGAGGCTTTGAGAAATATCAGACATCGATATCTTATCAAAATTCTCTCCTCATGCTCCACAGTCGATACAAAAGTGGACGATTCCAAAGCTCTAGTACTTGAATTCATGCCTAATGGAAACTTGGAAGCATGGTTGCATACAGAAAGCAAGGGCCTTAGCTTGATACAGAGGTTAAATAGATGCACTAAAATATCTACATTATGACTGTCAAGTACCAGTCATTCATTGTGATCTGAAGCCTAGTAATATTCTACTTGATGATGATATTGTAGAAATTGGCAGTTGATGGCTCAGAACAGGCAGTTGACAGGTTGGCGATCGACCATGGCGGTCGACCGCGTTCGTGCACAGAGCTTACTATGCGTCTGGATCAGCGGCGGTCGACCGCAAGAGTTTCTGTTTTCGTGGTGGTCGACCGCCATGGTCGACCGCAGATTTTTCTGAACTTTGAGGCTATTCTGGGATTGAGGACGATCGATCGTGGCGGTCGACCGCGATGGCATCACGGTCGACCGCGATGGCATCACGGTCGACCGCCACGGTCGACCGCCGCAGCGGTTTTGGACTGGTTCTGTTTGCAGACCCGTTTCGTTTGGGTTTTCTATAAATACCCAAAGTCACAGTTTTAGGGTTAAGGCAAGAGGGTTTTAGCAGTTATTGTGGGGGATTTCTTGGGCTCCTATTGTTAGAGCATTTGGGAGAGATCAAGAGTGATTTGAGAGGGTTTTATGTGAGATTTGTAACCCTAGTTGTATCCCCTTGATTTCTAATAGTGAAAACTCCCTCTTCCTTGCCCCGTGGACGTAGGCATCTCGCCGAACCACGTTAAAACTGGTGTTGATTGTTTGTGCTATTAATTTGGTGTGTTTGGTTTTCTCTCTCGGCGATTTGGTATTAGATCTCGACACGGGTTTTTTCACCAACAAGTGGTATCAGAGCTCCGGGCAACGCTTGGGCTTTTTGGAGGTGTAGATCAGTTGAGAAGTTTATTTAGAGCTTCGATTGTTGATAAAGGTGGGATCTTTGTGGTAAAGTTTCTATCTTTTTCAAGTTGGATCTATTTCTTGTTTGTTCCGCAATAGTTTGGGTGCTTTGAGATATATGGCCGGAAAAGATAAAAGTAGGGAGGGTTCTTCTAGTGTGAAGACTGTCCAAAGTTTGAGTATCCATTCTATGAAGATAGATGTGGAGAAGTTCGATGACACAAATAATTTTGGACTTTGGCGATGCGAAGTCTTGGATGCGCTAAATGCGCAAAATTTGGAAGATACGTTGGAGTTGGACGGAAAACCGGACGACATTGATGAGAAGGTTTGGAAGAAAATAAATAGAACGGCGTGTGGTATGATTAGGTCTTGCCTCACTCAAGATCTAAAGTATGATGTGATGAATGAGACTTCTGCAAAGAAGATTTGGGAGGTCCTAGAAGGCAAGTATTTGACAAAGAACATCGAAAATCGCTTGTATTTGAAGAGGGAGCTTTATCGCTTCCAATTGAAGAAAGGGACATCCATTAGTGATCACATAAACCACTACACGAAGCTACTTGCAGATTTGACGAATGTAGATGTCATTGTTGAAGATGAAGACAAGGCGTTGTTATTATTGAGTTCCTGCCCGACGAGGAATATGAGACCTTCGTCCTCACTCTTATTAATGGGAAGACATCTCTTTCATATAGTAAGGTTACCACGGCTCTTGTGAACTATCAACTTCGTAAGAAGGACAAGGAGACTTCTATTGAGCCGGTAGCGGGGGCATTAGTTGCAAGAACTAGAAGTCCAAACCGTGGTAGGAGGTCACAGTCTAGAGGGAGACATCCTACAGTTGGCAGGAATCAGTATGTCTTTTGTAGAGAGGATGAATATTGGAAAGCCGAATGTCCAAAATTACAAGCTGGGAAGAATAAGTGAAAAGTTATTCAAGCTTCAGAGTTGAATGTTGTCAAGGCTAGTGACGACATTTCAGATTCAGATTCTTCGGGCTATTCATGCCCAGCTCTTCCGTCAGTTGGTGTTGCCGACTCCACCGAGTAAATGTTGGATTTAGGTGCTACTTACCACATATGCCCTAGGAGGGATTGGTTCTCTAGCTTTCAGGAGTTGGAAAGAGGGGATGCTGTTCTTATAGGTAATGATCACAGATACCCAATTGGTAGTATTGGTACCATTCAGATTCGGACGAGTGACGAGATGATTCGGGAGTTGGTTAATGTGAGGTTCATTCCTCAACTGAGGAAGAACATCATTTCACTTGGGGTATTGGAGGCAGCAGGCTATAGGGTGATATTGGCGGATTCTCGCTTGAAGGTCACATTGAGGTCCATGATTGTGATGAAGGGCGTCAGGAGGAGTAATTTATATTATCTGCTTGGGAGCATGGTGATTGATAGAGCGCTAACGACTTCTTTGGCTAGACTGTGGCATTGTTTGGTGCTGGGGTATATGATTGGCTATGTCATGCACAGATTGTTGAGGAGTGTTATGACCTGTAGGGTGAAGACCTTTGAGCACAGTGGGATGAGCAAGAAGATCGAGGTGGAGTTTGGCACTTCTATCCACCGGTCGAGGGGTCTTATTGGAGGTGTTCAGTCAGGCATTGGAGGGTCTTCCATGGATGCATCATTAGGAGGTAATTGTTATTTTGTTTCCTATGTTAAGGATTGTACTAGGTATTTATGGGTTGCAACCGGTCCCGTTGGTATGAAGCCCTAGTAGTCCGTGACAGTTGGAGGAGGTGTATGGACAAAAAGGCTAACTGTCGTACTAGTTCTAGTAGGGGTTCTTTCTTGCATTGGTGCCAAGCTCATGGTAGTTGGAGACACTTCAGAGGAGAGGAGACAGTGGGGCGACGTGATGAGATGGCGGATTCTATGGGCCGTTTTTTTTGGAGGAGGATCGGCGTTGGTTGTCGAGCAGTGGATTTGGTATTCGGGCTCTAACAGGTTTGGGCCATCTTATGAGGTTGCCGACTGCTACGTTAGATATTGTTAGACCTGGTGGAGCTGTTTCAGATTTTGGTTGGCATTGGATATTGGGCTACCCAGTACGTGGCCACATCGTGAATGCGAGATTGGATCCGATTACGCATTTGAGATTTAGAGGCTCCTTTGGCTATCAGTTGAGGGCTTCTGAGTTTGGTCTGAGCAGGTTTGTCACTTTTGATTCTCAGCAGGTAGAGAGTATTGATCAGATCAGTGGGATATCGCAGCGGGTGAAGGGAGATGCTACTCCACATTGGGTGGAGCTTACTCCACATACTCCAGGTCATTTTGTATTAGTTGGGATTCCGGCTAAGGTGACACGGTTTGGGGATCAGATTGCTCAGGATGCTGATAACGAGTTGGTAGATCCGTGTGCAGCTGGTGGATATAGCTTGGATACGGCCATTGATTCACCTCAGGTGAAGGTGATTGGATTGTTTCAGTATGGAGCCGTTGGTGATGTTGTTAGCCGCGCATTGGATGTTGGCATTAGTGAAGAGTTGAGGACTCTTCTTTTGGATTGAGGGCCTTTGGAGGCCATAGGGTGAACTACGTGAAGGCTTGATTCCTTGGAGAGGATACATAGGCAGTCAGTTTTGATGCAGTCGATTTGGTGAGTAGACACAGTTGGTTTGGGGTGAGTGTTCGCACTCCCGTTTGGGTCTCGACGTGTTGTGGATGGGATCCGTTATCATGAGTCTGTTGCCATGGCGTACTGGATGCAACAAGTGAGGCAATTGGTTTGGTTGGTGTCAACTCAGTTTGGAAGAATCTTCGCCGAGGTGGAGATTTGTAGAAATTGGTAATTGATGGCTCAGAACAGGCAGTTGACAGGTTGTCGATCGACCGTGGCGATCGACCGCGTTCGTGCACAGAGCTTACTATGCGTCTGGATCAGCGACGGTCGACCGCGACGGTCGACCGCGACGGTCGACCGCAGGAGTTTCTGTTTTTGTAGTGGTCGACCGCAGATGTTTCTGGACTTTGAGTCTGTTCTGGGATTGAGGGCGGTCGACCGCCACGGTCGACCGCCACGGTCGACCGCCGCAGCGGTTTTGGGCTGGTTCTGTTTGCAGACCCGTTTCGTTTGGGTTTTCTATAAATACCCAAAGTCACGGTTTTAGGGTTAAGGCAAGAGGGTTTTAGCAGTCATTGTGGGGGATTTCTTGGGCTCCTATTGTTAGAGCATTTGTGAGAGATCAAGAGTGATTTGAGAGGGTTTTATGTGAGATTTGTAACCCTAGTTGTATCCCCTTGATTTCTAATAGTGAAAACTCCCCCTTCCTTGCCCCGTGGATGTAGACATCTCACCGAACCACGTTAAAACTGGTGTTGATTGTTTGTGCTATTGATTTGGTGTGTTTGGTTTTCTCTCTCGGCGATTTGGTATTGGATCTCGGCACAAGGTTTCTCCCCAACAGATATGGTTGCTCATGTGGGTGATTTTGGACTGGCAAGGTTAGTAACTGATACGAGCATGCTTGTACAGAATTCTAGCTGCTCAATACCGATAAAGGGAACCATTGGATACGTTCCTCCAGGTAATTTCAATGTCTTTTGCACATATGTCGAAGATCAGACTTATTGATTTTTCGGATTTGATGATAGAAAGATAAATTCCTAACCGTTCATTTTGTTCTGAAAAAAGTGACTTTTGAAATTTCGCATCTTTCTCTCTCTCTTTA
>BQKN01059397.1:39971-86690 GCA_022839385.1 Asparagus kiusianus
TATATATATATATATATATATATATATATATATTCATCTAACTGTGTTGGCAAAAATAATTTATCATCATGTGATTCCGCGTAGTATCCCCACCTAGTGGGAGACAACATCATTTGGAGCTTGGGGGTGTAAGTGCTAATAAAATGGTTTATGATCACCCCTCATAGTACAGGGGGTGTATATGCAATTAACCCTATATATAACAATTAGTCCCACATTGGAAATGATACAATGGTTCTATGTTTGTATTCCTCCTAATTGAACTTGATATACTTCGGCTTTTTTCGGCTACACCACACACGTGTCTTCCTCAAAACTTCTAAAACAAAAATTTTCCTCAAGTTTACTTTATATGTTTTGCTTATTATGAATTTGACCTTTACTGCATAAAAGGCAACCAACTGCAGAATACGGTGCAGGTGCTCAGGTATCTACTTCTGGAGACGAATACAGCTATGGAATCATTCTACTAGAGATGTTTACAGGAATAAAACCTACTGATGATATGTTCAAAGATGGCCAAAATCTTCCTAATTTTGTCCAACTAATGTTTCCTGATAGAGTTACAGAGGTCATAGATCCAGTTCTACTGTTACAACAAGCAGAGGGTGGATATTTCAACCTTGAGGATGACGCGGTTACGGATTCAAGAAAAGTCCAAGAATGATTAGAGCCTATTATTAGAGTTGGGCTTTTATGCTCGAAAGAGTTGCCAAGAGAACGAGTGGATGTAATATTTGTTGCAACAGCATTGCAGACTATAAGGGATGCATTGCTTGGAGTTGGGGCTTATGGAATGCAACGGATATATGTTTCTTAAATTCATTGACATGAGAAATATATTGGATTTATCTCTTCAAAAATTTTTAATCAAATTATTGGTATGTGCATTTGGATATGTATGTGTGGTAATGTGTACAGGTTTTATATCTGTCGGTTAATGTCAAATTCTACTGAGTTCTAAAGGTCTTGTCAACCAAAAGGTGTTTGAGTTGGAAAAAAGATATCCAAGAGTATAAATGTATTTTGAGGTTAACCCATATACTGATCTTGATTTTAATCTTAGACATATCTACTGATCTTGGTTGAAAGTTCAGATATATCTCTGATAGGATAGCAGTATATTCCTATACTCCACTACATTTAGACGACGCATAACAAATACTAACATCCCATTTCATGTTCGAAGTTTATGACTTCCCTGTAAGTAAACATCCTCCTAGCAATCTCCTATATGTAGCATCTTACATCAAATATACAATAAACATCTCCTAGCAATCTCCTATGTATAGCATCTTACATCAAATATACAATCAAATAAGTAAATATAGTTATTTAAAAGTTCAGTTCACTAAGTTAACATGGGTTTTATGTAAATCCTCCTCTTTGTTCAAAATAAATCCAGTTGCCATTCTAAATCGTGCCCAACTCATTGTATTTGCTCACTGGATGGATTTTACCTGTGTATTCATCTATACAGTCAAAATTAGTATTTGATTTGTCTACTTGTTTCCAATGAGGCAACAAAAAAGGCAGGCCCATACTAGAGAAAACCAGCTTGAATTGCTAATGATTACAAGTAATACATTTTGACATTTTGATTTACAGACGAAAATCAAAGAACCCTCACAGTTTCCACCAAATTTTTTAAGTTTCTAAACTTTCAACCAAGCTAACAAAAAAATCACCGAGATATACCAGCTGATATGCACTCCGATTTTTCCTAGTCTTTACATGTTGACAGTACTTGCACCTCTCATCTGCGGAGCTCAAAAAATCGCACTGACAGCTTCAAATTGCTTCTTAGCTCTTCATTTCGACATCAAAGTGCAATCAACATTCCTCTAGATTTACTTCATTTGTTGATTGACCTCCGGATGAACCTAAGACCAACAAAAAGTGAATGTTATATATGCAACTGCCTTTGCATACTGACCTACTTGTTTTACTGCTAAAGAAAAAAACCTACTTGATGTACTTATTAAGAGAAATTGCACCAAGTAACACAAACTAATAGGGGTTTTGCACATATTATAAATTATTTTTAATAAAAACCATAAATTTTCAAATCGACAGAAAAATATTAAATGCTATCAAAAAAAGAAAGCTAATCATGAATTAAATATCAAGAACTTTTATTTATGTTTTAGAAAACTGTCATAAAGTCAACCACCATATAGTTATGGTGGGGTTTTTTTTTTTTTTGGTGGTGGGGGGGGGGGGGGGGGGCGTCATGGAATATATCTCTACAGGTTTGAGAGTACATGATATTTCTCTAAAAAATTAGTTTAAGATATTTTTGTGCAAAATACTTGATACTTATTGTCATTTTTGTGAAATTTATAATGACTTCTCTACATACCGATGCTAGACCAATATAAAGACCATATCACAACTAAAATATTTGTAATTACAGTCAAGCATCTACAGGACCCTCACTTGTAACTAGGGAGTAGATATTATTGTTACCTGCAAAACCTGTGAAGTTCTGTCTTCATTGAAGCTCAAAGATCTATGTTTGAACTCCCCTCTGCTGGTAGTGAGCTCATCCAGTATTTCAGCATCACAAACATCAACATCGTTGCTGCTGCTGTCTAATTGAGCCCGATCCTTATCCTGCCACATGATAAATGAAATAAGGCACTTCTTATGCTATTATCATGTAGGAGCTGTATCTGTTTTGTTATATGACAGGGTCGCAACTAAAGGTGTTTATAAATAAGACATTTTTTTATCATTTTCATCTATTTGTTTCAATATAACTAATAAATATAGTTCTTTTAGTAACAACTAATAAATATAGTTGCAAATAAAGTCGCAAAAGGTAGTTACTTGCAGCTGACAACCTTGCAGATTTTGCATAACTTGCGGTCTTATTGAGCTGAAAATGGGGTTAAAGATGCAACTCTGGTTGCAATTGCTACCCCAAAACAAATACATGAATTATAGCTTCAACTGTATACTGTAAAGTTTTTAAAATAAACCAAATGTCCGAAACTATAACTACACATATCGAACTTGAAGCAACTACCAATGCACGCAACCAAGAAGCTCTTAAGATAAAGGAAAGATAATATGAACTATTGTAAGGAAATTTCATACCCCAAATGAGAGGGTATGCTCTCTATGGACTCCTGCAATTTCTTCATATTCAGCCGCATCCAACTCCCATAAATCTTGTGGACAGAAGAATTTAGGAAGAACATGCTGCCTGATGCTGATTAGAATGAAGAAGGGAAGAGGGAACAAGATTCCTGCTATAGGGATCCATGTAATGCCGAAAACCACGAGAAGATACAATAGCTGGAAGATTGTGAAAGTAGCTATCTTTCGGAAGGGAACTGATTCTACAAATGATGCATGGTCACCTTCAATAACCCTGCCAAAATTTTCAAGAAATTAAATTGACATCCTTTGCAAATGGCAGTCAGTGAACTGGACTT
The DNA here is from genome assembly GCA_022839385.1 of Asparagus kiusianus. Lineage (NCBI taxonomy): Eukaryota > Viridiplantae > Streptophyta > Magnoliopsida > Asparagales > Asparagaceae > Asparagus > Asparagus kiusianus. The sequence goes on from BQKN01059397.1 coordinate 43,415, forward strand.
GAATTGTTTGAAAGACTTGAATCCAATATCATAAGAAACTATAGATGCAATGACAACAACAAATGAATTTATCTCAACTTTTTGTGGTCATCTTTATGAATCATATTCTTCCTTATAGTTCTGTTAAGTCCTAACTCCTGCAGTTGTATGTCTTGCTTTCAGTTCAAGTTCTTCTACATCTACTCTTATCCTTCCTTACAAGAATCTAAGATAAGAAAGAATCGTCTGTTATAATCCCTGGTTAGCTATTGAGATAACTGCGTTGTCTTTGGCTTTAGGCATAATAAAAACAAATTTGTGTAATTTCTGTGAACTTGCTTCCTGTTTATATTACTACATTACATACACAATTAGAGTATAGTGTTCTTTATGATGACAAGTAGATGCTTATGTGCATGTAATGTACCCATTCATATTGTATATAAGTATGTCAGAGTATGTTTCTCCCTCCTGTTGCATGAATATCTAAGACTTACTTGTACCGCCTGCCAGGAGTGATGAATAGAAGTAACATTCTTTCCCAGAACTGATTACCAGGGAGGCTATCACAAGCCATGTAAGCAAAATATCCCCACAGAACTGAGGTGGGTATTTTCTTGATAACAGGCATAGCTCCAAGGCAAGCACCCACCAGGAGGGACTGAAACAGATTGGTCACTCTCTGCTCATTTACACGAACAGGCAAGTATTCATCTATGTGCTTCTCGGGATCAAACGAACTGCTCATTTCCTTTCCATTGGTTCCATTTCCCATAACTGCATCTTTTAAGTTCTTCAGTTCTTTATCCACCTTGATTGCCTGCAGATAGCAAGTTGCTATATGTTATCTTTGCACATAATCAAATGGAAATTGAGCTATTACGTAAAATATCTGAAAATATTTTTGCAATAATACCAGAATAAAGGTGTTGTCCATGCGTGAGGTATTTATAGTACAAGCAGTGTCTAAAACAATTCTGGCTTTTTTCACGTGTATGCTCATGCACCTTTTACTACCAAAAGACTTCTTAGTTTATATCGTAAAATTTTGGTTCTTGTTCATAGTATCCATTAGTGGTACCAGGTGGTCTGCTACTTTATTAGCCAGATGCAATTAAATTGTTCCAGCTGACAAACTGATATCAATCTTCCGATTTTGCATTGACAGAGGAAATATTACACAAGAGTGTGTTCTGACTATAAAGCCCAATAGGTCAATGGCAAGCCAGAAAAGTCCTATTTGGTATGCAGTTTATTAAGCTCATGTGTATGATAAGCTTACAAACTTACATCTCATTCATTCTGGAGCATCATATAAGACAAAGGCAAGGATAAAGCCAATTTCTCACAATAAAATTTAAATGCATTTGTTCTTGGTTATGACCTTTCTGAAAAACTTACATATGGCTGCCTCTCCTGATACCTAGAATAAACTATAAGCCCAGCTATCAGCATACCCATTAAAGAAACATATTTGCAACCCGTGAAAACAAAGGAAATGTTAAAAATTCATGGCAGGCAACTAACCGTATGTCCTTTGTCCATTTCTATGAAAACCTCTTGCATTTTCCCATATATTTCTGTCTTGCTGGCGTGTTGCATAATGCTCTTCTTAGCACTTTCAACCATTTTCTTTCGAATTAACTGCAAATATAAATTCCATATAATATCATTTCAAAATCAGAAAAGTTCAGCATCGGCATCTACATAACAGCCATTTACTTGATACTAATAATGTACACACACCTGACCCTTGAGAACAGCAAGGCTCTTAGTATGCATGGGAGACTGTGGAAGTACTCCGTTTGAAGGAGGAATTCCAAGAAGCCCACAAATCAAAACCTGGAACCATAAATCACAAAACTAGTATCAAACCCTGTACTCCTAGAGTAAACTTGTAAGCATGTGGAAGGAAAAAAATTCAAATATTATAGGTTTATACCATAACGCCAAGGACTAAAATGTCATAATGGTAGGCAGATGGATTTTTAAGATTAAACTCCTTTTGTTGTGCCATCTGTGAAGCAACACTATGGTCAAAGAAATAAAGGCCTGCAACCATTAAGGCTGGTATTATTGCAGCAAAAATGTAGACAGCAGGAACTGACAGCAAATCCTGCAGTTGTTGCATAAAGAAAATTAAATCAGTGCTCATGCTGGCATAAGTGGACATCATAAAATCCTTTATGGAAAACAAAAGAATGCAGATACATATGTCAAAGAAATATTATCAGTTTCTACTTGATTCTTAATGAAAATTCAAATGTCTTAAAAGAAATACGGAATTTAAATAACTGGACATCTGAACTTGGTATGACGTAGCTCTTGCCAGTTTGTGATTTTCATTTTGGCTGCAAGTGAACTTATTGTGCTTGATTCTGTTTTCCGTCAGGAAAATAAGGCCAATTAGCACAAAAGATGTCAAGCAAAGTGCAGCTGATTCTGGAACATTTATTAGTTTGGTGGAGATACCAATATACCAATGTAATTAAAAAGTATGTAAATTTGATCCCTAATTGTAGGATAACTTCTGTCATATATGATGATATTAAAGAAATATATGAATCAAGGATTAGGGCAAAAGCTACAAAATGACAGGGAGATGCACAGAATTACGATAAGGCAAGAGAATAAGGTCTTGGGGCACGTACTGAAGAGAACAGAACTTACTTTGACGTTAGATTTTCTTTATCCAGTGAGTTCACTGTAAAAACATTACAATGATTCTCTTTGATGATATACCTTTCAAGTATTGTAACTAGAAAATAATTGGATTTAATGGGTAATTATATCAGTCATGTTATAATTTGACCTGATAAAAAAACAATATGTTTAAATTGAGAATTATGAATTGTGTTATGTTCTGACCTTTGCAACCGTCCAATGATGTGTCGATTTTGAATCCCATGGAAGGGGACTAAAAAGCCTCCTTGGAACTCCAGAAGGAACTTTGCTAGGCATTCCATATGACATTGCAGTCCACACAACCACCATCAAAGGGACTCCATAGTCAGCAATGAAACTCCTAAGCCACCCTGCATTCATTACTTGGGCTTACTCAAAGATCATTTGCAGAAAATCATGGGCTTACTCAAAGATCATTTGCAGAAAATCATCTTAATACAAATAATTAAACTCAGTTTTCACAAACCTGCCCCATATCTCCATGACCTTGCCCTCCTGCTCTTCAATGCAGTATACAGCAGACCAAAGGAAAATATAATCCCCAGCAATCCATTTGTATATAGCCACTGGAACTGGTTTACCAGTGAATTAGAATCTTCGCCTTTTGGTACATTAAACTCGCTCACTACTCCCTATAATTAGAACAGTGGAGAAAAACTGAGACACAATTCATTTTGCTGCTAGAGGTCGATTCAAACTTTTCTGAAAAATCACCTTAATAGCTTCTTGAAAGAAGAGAACTGTGATTAACATTCCAAAGAGTTCTCCTGCTATCCTTGTGAATCTACTAATAATAGCGGAAGCATTAAAAGCTGCCATAAGAAATAGCATGACAGCAGTCCAAATGCAAACCCTGCAGAGACATTTATAAAACAAAAAACAAATTGATTTAAGGGAAATCAATTTTACAGAGAAGAACCCATCTCATATTGACGATGTATTACCATCCAGCCCAAGCCAAGAACAATCGTGCACCCAAGTCTTCGCGGTCTTTGGCAAAATTGTATAGATATGTGTACATTATCACCGTGGGCTCTGCAACTCCTACAATCAGCATGGGTTGTCCTCCTAGCATCGAATGTATTATACCACAGAGAGCAGTAGAAGCTAAAGTTTCCACTGTGCTCAGTACTCCATCTGAAACAAATACCATGAAGATATCTTAAACTACTGAATTCATGATACTGCATCAAAAAGATCGGTAATGGAATTCACCTGTATCTTTACTTAGTTGCTCCCCGAAAGCGATAACTGGAAGAGCAGAAGCGAAAAAGATGTACATGGTAGGTGCCAAGATCCTGAAAATCGATGAGAAATTCATTAAAAACACTAACAACAGGGTTCAAGATTGTTCTAAGATTGAGTATTGAACAAGTACCTGAATCCTGAATGAAACCCCGCGATCCAATCTTGCTCATAACATAACGCTCTTCCTTTGACATCTTTAATAATTCCACTGAATGGGTGCCTAATGTGATCCATTCCTGAGTTTTTGTAAAGAAAATCAGCTATATAACGATATTACAAACAAATTAGAAAACAACATTTATTAAAAGTGAAAACCCCATGAGATAAGGAATTTTCATATGAAGGTGATTATCCTTTTTTATAAAAAAAAATATGCAGTCGGTTGAGTTTTAGCAGGTGACTAATTTCTCAATTATTCCATATCAAAACTTAATCTCTGGGAGAGAAGAAGTAATTTTGTAGCCGTAATCTAATACCTAACCAAAAATTAAGGAACGATGAAGGTGAAGATTGAATAATAGAAGAAGCTCCTACTTCTCCAAAATTCAGTCAAAGGCAACCCTTTTTTTTTTGGAAAAATTGCACCATCATCTATATCTTAAGTAGCACTTGTCATCCTTCAACTTATTCAACAACACTTATCACCTCTCAATTAATTACAAAATTTGGGCTTTCCCCGAAATTTCTTCATCTACAAATATCAATTCGTGTTCATGTGTACTAACGAATTGTAAAGGGTGATAATTCAAGACGACAAAAGAAACTGGTTCATTTCCAATCAAAATTTAGGGATTAATTTTTTTCCTTAAAGAAAAGAACAAAATCACTCGATCCGAGATCAAACCCAACGAAACCGCCCACAAGAGACAAAACCTCAAAGAATCTATCAAATTCAAGATCTAAACAACAAAATAACCTTTAATAGATCAAAAAAATACCTAGATCTCAATGCGCGTTGCAACGAGAGAGGAGAAGCCAAAGAGAGAGTCGCTTCTCTTCTCCTCTTCTCCACTCTGTCTGATGGAGGGCAGGGAAACCCTAAAAAATGAGTCTTTTTAATTTGCCGAAGTTCGAAAAAGGAAGGAGAATAAATGAGGGAGAGTTTGTTATTTATAGTAACCGGTGGGATTTTGGCGCCGGAATCTTGAGAAGAGGAAGGGATGAGAAATGAAAGCAAGGAGATGAGGGGGTGCGCACTTTGAAATTAAAACACCCGCGAGGATTGGTGGGACCCAGTCTTTTACGGACACGTGTAAGAATCACATTGGATGGAATGGTTGTGGTCCCCAGCCTTATGGTCTTTTTTTATTTTCTTTGTTTTGTTGGAGACCAAAGAAATGGTCCTGATTTCTCCTAGAACAACTTACTTGGGAATTTTTTTTCCCCTTGAGGAAGAAAAAACAAATAAATAAAAATTAAATTTTGTTAAAATATTTTTTAATATTTCATGGTGCTTTCTTTAATTACGACGGTTTCAGTTTGAATTTTTCTTTTGTTGTACACCAAATAAAGGCTACTAACTTTTGAGAATTGCTTCGATGATCCTAAAAAATATTTTTTATTTATATTTTAATTAAAGAGTAAAAATCTTACTTTTCCTATAAGAACAAATTTTCACTGTAGACCCAAATGAACTTTTAATTACCAAAGTCGACAGTTTTTTTTAATTATCAAAATCGACCCGTTTTATGCACGTAGGCTTAATCCTATTTCCTAATTAGTCGGGGTTGCCAACCCTGACTGTTTAGGAGTTGTTAAACCCCAATTAGAAGCCTTAAAACCCGATTTGTAATACCCTAAAACAGTCGGGGTTGGCAAGTGGCAACCCCGACTAATTAGGAAACGGGATTAAGCCTACGTGGCATAAAACGGGTCGATTTTGGTAATTAAAAAAAAACGGTCAATTTTGGTAATTAAAAGCTCATTTGGGTCTACAGTGAAAATTTGTTCTTTCCTATAATCTTCCTCAATTATCATCATTTCAGAATTCAACGCTACTATTACTTCTTCACAAAAGCATCACTATCAATAAAAACTCCTTTTAAGATCTACCAAGAAATTAAGCGGAGAAAACTTCCATGCTTCGTCAAAAGTAGATAATCACCATTAAAAGTTTGATCCAGCAAACTAAGCTTCTTCGAATCAACATACATACCCCAAACTGCTTTATTTCCAAATCTTCTACTCCTATTATGAAACTTTCTTGGAGTTAATCAAATTTCACATTAAAGTGGAAAATATCAAGCCCATGTTCCTCTTTCAAAAAAAAAAAAATCTATAAATAATTTACCATCCTCATTCCTGTTATCCATAAGATTGCCGAAGAATAAAAGAGACGATACAAACAAAAAAGCTATATATGGTGTCTGTACAAAAGAAAATATAGGTTCAAATTACATATCTTGTAAGTTTTCATGTAAAATTCATAATTTGATTATCTAGAGTCCATTCTGTAATTACGTTACCAGAATGCTAAATTTTTAGTTTGGGCTGTTTGAATAATTTTGCAATTTATAAGAGGTGTTTTTGTGTACTTTGAGAAACTTCAGTAATTTATAAGAGTCTTCGCACATAAATTCTATATAGAAGAAAGAAAAATGATTATTAAGCTCGAGTGGTTAGTATATTGAGAATATTCTGTGATGTCATGAGATTGTTTTGTACAACCCCACACAATTCTAACGCATTGACCAAGAAAATTCAAAGAAAAAGTTCCAAAAAAATAAAAATTCAAAAAGAAAATCTCCTATACTTCGCCGTGACTTTTCAACCCAAAATAGCTTCCTCTCAAATTTAAAAAAATAAAGAAAATAAAAATAAAATTAGTTTGCGCGCGATAACTCAGTCAAAACAAGTGCTAATGTGCCGTCAAATGAGAAAATGTCTACATCTATTCCTTTATACAAAAGGGAGAAACAAAGAGTCATTGTTCATCAAACAGTAAATGCTGCAGTAGATTTACTGTAGCATTATTACTGTAGCAGTTAAATAATTAAAAACATCGCTGTAGCACATGGGTATACTGTAGCATTTCGAAAATGGCACTGTAACAGTCGGGTTACTGTAGCATTCCCAAAAAATTCAAATCAGGGCATGTTAAAAAAGAGGGAGTACTGTAGCAAAAACACGTGCTTTGCACGGACAGCAAACTAGTAAATATAAAGTATAAAATATGAACTTTCCAAAGTCAGCCTTCGGAAAATTGTTATGAACAGTCCATATTGACTAGCGGCTGCCGCCTGCGTTAACTAAAAATATCATTATGGGTATTGTTATGACAAAATCTGCAGGAATAAACTAATAACAATCACACAAAAATACAGAAAATATTACGAACACAAATAATACACTGATATAAGTGGTTTGACTTGTAGTCTACGTCCAAAGGCGAAGAAAGAAAATAGTTTTACTAAATTGTAAGGAATACAATGTAAAAATCTCTCAATCACTCAGTCTCTAATACACCCTAAAATTCTAATACAATCTCTCTTAAACAAAGGAACAAAAAGAGAGCTAAAAATATCTAAAATGCTTCAAAAGGATAATACTATTCTCTGATTTAATATGATTGTTGTTGTAGATTGACGGCATAGCTCTCGGATTGCCCTTGTATGCATATTTATACAGTCCCCAAAGACCAATTACTTGAAACCCACGAACCAATTACTTGAGGTCCACGAAACAGTAACTCCTAGTAAATATAGAAGTCCACTTTGATGATTGGATCCTACTGCACATGGGATTCCTAATTGAAGAAACGACGAAGAAGAACAGGAAAATTTTGAAGTGCACAATTAGCTACGGGTCGGTCGACCGAAAGCATAGGCCCGATCGACCGAAAGACTGTTGGCTGCTTTGATTGGTCCACCGTACGAGTTTGATCGGTCGACCGATAATCAGGTCGGTCGATCGAATGCCTATGGCCTATCGACCGAGAACGTGCACAATTACAGGGTTAAAATTTGTCTCTCTAGTCGGTCGACCGCACGCTTGTGCTCAGTCGACCATGAAGCGATTATGGGCCAGAATTGGTTTTCTTGGTTGGTTTTGGGTTGGGTGTTTGTTATAAATACAAGCACGTTTCTTAGGGTTTTCGAGGGAGAGAATTAGCAGTCTTTTGAGCACTTTGAGAGGGAGATATTGTGAGGGAATTGAGAGCTTTGGTTAGGCTTATATTTGAGTGATTCTGTGAGTTGTAACCCGTTGTATTTCTCCTCCAAATAGTGAAATATTCTCATCCTCTTCCCGTGGACGTAGGCAATTGTCGATCCACATAAATTCCTGTGTTTGGTTTGATTTGTGTCGTATTTTGGTGAATTGCACTCGTGTTTTGATTTGGTTCTCTTCTCTCATCACTCACCCACTCGTTTGGTTGATGAGCGCGCTTCCGCACGGCGTATAACAATTAGTATCAGAGCTCCAGATTTGATATCTAGGGTTTTGGGAGTGGGTGGAGAAGATTCATTGTGGAAGCTTGGTTCTTAGAGTTCTAGGCTTCGGTGGAGATATCGTTGTGGAGTTACCGTTGGAGATATTGCTTTCCTCATGTAGTTAGGAGATCGTGTTGGAATCCTATCTAGGGTTCAGTTGGGTAATTTCTCAATTTCTATCAAAGTTTGGATCTTTCTTTACAATTTGAAGTGGTTTGCAATAGGAGAAGAAGTTGGAGAAAGCACCAAGACGATGGCGAGTACAGTTCAAGTTGGATTTCAAAACACTAAGATTAGTGTGGTGAAGTATGACAGAAAAATCAATTTTGATTTGTGGATGAGCGACGTACAAGACACTCTCAATGCTCAAAATTTGGAAGAGATCATTATGGTCCATGAGAGGCCACAAAATATGATGAGGCTAAAATTACCCTAGAGGGGGGTGAATAAGGTATATGCTAATCTACTTCGCTATTAATACCAATTTAAAACTTATTAATTATAAACTCTTGCAAGTATGATATTCAATGAGATATGAGCAAGTATATGGAATTAAACAAGGGCAATATAAACATGAACTACTAAACAAATGAGATAGTGCGCAATGAAACAATCAAACAAACAATATGATCACGGAGTTTGATCCTTCCAACATACGTCTCCGCTCCTCACTCACGGGGAGAATTCACTATCACAACGGGTTTTTGAAGTTCACCCAAAATGTTTACACCTCATAATCTCGATTTTCTAGCTCACCGAAAACTCTCACAATATAATCACACACTACAAGCTCAAGTGTTAGTCTCTCACGTATCGTCTCCCTCAAGTGCTTGGCTTTACTACCTCTCCTTAGGCTTTACTATCGATGTCACTTCTCTTGGTATTGACCATATCTCTCACCACACACTCCTCTCGTTGTACTTGTGTATTACAAAATGATCTCACAATAAAGTTCAAATAAAAGATTTATTCTCTAAACAAGATGAGAACTCAAATTAGCTCACACTCTATGTAACACATACCACAACCCAAATTATACAATGTGTAAAATACTAAAAGCTCAATAGGTTTGTGTGTGTAAACAAAGAGTATAATGAAAATCAAACTCAAGTTAATTTAGCAAATAAGTATATAAGAATCAAAATGAAAATAAGCTAGATTAAAGAGTTAGAAAAACTTCTCTAAACAAAGAGGGATGAAGAATTGAGGTTGAACTCCTCAAAGATAAAATTGAAATCCTCCTCTTTGTGAAACTCTCTTCACATAAACAAACATACCAAAACTTTTCTTTAAAACCTTTAAACAAACTTTGCAATACTTGTATTAAACACTTCTTAGGTAGTTGGAGTGTTTAATGCAATGGGGGTATATATAGGGTAGAAGAACCCAGCTCAAGAAACCAACAAAAACCCATAAAAATATTAAAAAAATACAAAATCTGTAAACTAGCCGTTATGCCAACGGTCATCAGTTCGGTCGACTGGATGACACTGGTCGGGCGACCGAAGGGTGTCCATCGGTCGATCAAAATAAAGTTATCGGTCGATTTAGGAAACCTAAGAAACAAAGCTAAAAAACGATGTCCGGTCGACCGAAAACTGACATATGTGATTTACAGAAACTGAATTGCAGAAATTTGATTTTTAAACACCATTTAAAAATATCAAATAAATTTTAAAAAAAATATAAAACTTTGGAAAATATTTATATACATGAAAATGAACATGTTACAAAAAGAATTTTTCAAATTGCATTTCTCATTTGTGAAAAATGATCATTTTGTAAAATTGGTAAAAATACGAGATCTTAAAAACACATGATTTTGACAAAATGAGTTAAACAAAGTTTTAAAATCTTTTGATTGGGTTTATAGACTTAGGAAAAGATGTAAACTAGTATTATTAAGTTCATAAACCAAGAATACATTATTTTCATAAAAATACCCAAAAACCAAAGAATGTGTGTGTATAATATTGAGCTTAAAATATTTGCACACAAGTATAAACTCCTAAAAATTAAAACACTATACTCAAGCTAATGATCTTCCTTAAGCTCGGCTTGGTTGTGGATGAAGCTTGATCGGATCTTGACTTAAAATGCAAGGGTTCATTCTGGTATTCCTCCAACCTCCATCGAATATCATCGTTAAGGCGCAAGTCTATCCAACCTCCAACATAGGAACTTTGTGTAGGATACCTAACAATCAAATAAAAATACTAGACAAATATTATTAGGAATTGTTTGTAAATTATCAAAACTAGATTAGAGATATAGGCTCATAAACATGAGACCTAACAGAGGCAATATGGGACAAGATGAATAGGGATGCTTATGGGGTGATCAGGTCTTGTTTGAAACAAGAGCTAAAATATGATGTGATTGGGTGACGTCTGCGATGAAGATGTGGGAGATTCTTAACAACAAGTACCTTACCAAGAGTATTGAGAATCAGTTGCACTTGCTACGGAAATTATTTAGATTCTAGATGTCCAGGGGCACCTCATTAGTGATTCATATGAACAACTATACAAAGTTATTGTCGGACTTGGCGAATGTGGATGAGAAGATAACGGAGGAGTACAATGTGATTATTTTGTTAGGCTCCTTACCTGATGAGGAGTATGATACATTCGTACTCACTTTGTTAAACGGAAGATCTTCTATCACCTATAGTGAAATGACTAACGCATTGATTAACTACGATTTGAGGAGGAAGGACAAAGAGACTTTCTGTGCTAGCACTTCAGGAGAGGTCTTGTCTACAAGAGGTAGAAGTCCATATCCAAGAGGTAGTAATAGGAACAGTCAAAGTCAAGGGGTCACCACCATTTAGCAAAGAACCAGTGTGTGTTCTGCAAGGAATAAGGACATTAGAAGAGAGATTGCCTGAAGTTCAAGGAGAAGGAGAATAGAAAGAAGAAGGGCCCGAAAGCCAATGAGGTGAACATCGCGAAAGGTGATGATTCTAATGATTTGTGCTTTTCTCTATCGATTACTCCAAAGGTGAATCATGTGGATGCATCTGATTGGATGCTTGATTATAGTGCTACTTATCATGTGACTCCCCGGCGAGATTGGTTTGTATCGTTTGAGAAACTCGATGGGGGCGGTAGTCATGGGAAATGATCAGTCATGTGGCATTTGTGGGATAGATAATATCAGGATTCGGATGCATGATGGAGTAGTTCGTGAATTGAATGAAGTGAGATTTGTTCTTCAGTTGAAGAAGAATCTTATTCCAGTTGAAGCCTTGGAGGCGAATAGATTCAATGTGACTTTTGAGAACATAGTAGCGAAGGTTACTAAGGGATCTTTGGTGGTGATGAAGGGAGTCCACAGTAGGAATTTATATTATCTGAATGGGAGCACCGAGATTGGCCAGGTAGCTTTAGCTATTTCAGAGGCGGACGCGAGCAAGCTTTGGTATTATAGGTTAGGGCACACAGGTAAAAATCCACTACAAGCTTTGTGCAAGCAGGGACTATTGAAGAGAGTCAAGAGTGAAAACGTTGAGTTCTGTGAGCATTGTGTTCTTGGTAAGAAGACGAATGTAAAGTTCGGGACAACCATCCATAGGACAAGGGGCATCTTAGACTACGTGCACAGAGATGTTTAGGGTCCCACCAAGATGATATCACTTAGTAGTCCATATTGGTTTGTCACGTTTGTAGATGACTAGTCTAGGCGTTGTTGGGTTTACACCATGACGAAGAAGAGTAAAGTCCTAAAGATATTTATGGAGTAGAAGAAGAGATTCTGCAGACTGGGAGAAAGATCAAGACGTTACGATTCGACAACTATGGTGAGTATACTTCTAACCCCTTTCAACAGCTATGTCGAGACGATGGCATAGAGAGGCACTTCACAGTTAGTCATACACTGTAGCAAAATGGGGTGGTAAAAAGGTTGAATCGGTCTTTGCTGGAGAAGGTCCGATGTTTATTATCACAGAGTGGTTTGGAGAAGATCTTTTAGGCTGAGACACTTTCTTATGCGAGCCATCTCATTAATAGGCTGCCTTCATCTGTGATTGAGGGGAAGACCCCTATGGAAATATGATCGAGAGAGCCAGCACATGATTATAATCAGCTTAAAGTATTTGGGTGCTCTGCATTTTATCATGTTAGAACAGATAAATTAGAACCTCAAGCTAGGAAGGTCATATTTATAGGATTCAAGCATTGTGTCAAGGGATACAAGATTTGGGATCCAGTTGATAAGAAGAGTGTGCTGAGTAGAGACGTCGTATTCAATGAGACTTCTATCTTGAAGCTTCTTAACTCTCATCAGGTGGAAAGCGACCCAACATTGGAGACATCGCAGGTAGTGGAGTTGATGCAACTTCACATTATCCAGATAGGACCGTATCTATTAGAGTACCGATCGAGGTGACTCCAGGTGAGCACGATGATGATTTGGAGGATACAGGTACAGTTGACCAAGATCAAGGACCGACGACTCGGGTTCAGGATTTTATTACGGTTCGAAGACAGAGAAGAGACATACGGATGCTAGCGAGGTATACAGACATAGTTGTTGCATATGCACTTCCGGTGAAGAGTGTCGATGAGATGGTTCCTACTATATTTAGAGAGGCCGAGCAGAGTTTGGAGGCTGCTTTGTGGCAGGTGGCTATGCAGGAGGAAATGGAGTCTCTTCATAGGAACGACACATGGGAGCTTGTCGAGCTTCCAAATGAACGGAAGGTAATTGGTTATAAATGGGTGTATACAAAGAAGGAGGGCATTGAAGGCACTCCCGTGATGTTCAAAGCTAGGTTGGTTGTGAAGGGCTATACACAGGAGAAATGTATTGATTATAATGAGGTTTTCTCTCCGGTGGTGAAGCATTCTTCGATTCAGATTCTGCTAGCTTTGTTGGCACAATATGATTTAGAGTTAGATCATTAGATGTAAAAACAATATTTCTTCATGGTGATCTTGATGAGGAAATCTATATGACTTAGTCATTGGGATTCTGAGATGTAGGGAATGATAAATTGGTTTGTAGATTAAAGAAATCGCCATACAGATTGCAACAATCTCCTCGATAGTGGTAAGCGTTTCGATGGGTTCATGATCGGTCATTCGTATATTAGGAGCCAGTTTTATCCTTGCGTGTACTATCTCAAGTTGAATGGATGTGCGTACATTTACTTATTGCTTTATGTCGATGACAAATTGGTTGCTTCTACTTCCAGATCCGCGATAGATAGATTGAAGATTCAGCTTTTGAGCGAGTTCGAGATGAAGGATTTATGTGAAGCTAAGTGCATTTCGGGGATGGAGATCAGCAGAGATAGAGACAAGGGCAGAATTTGTTTAACACATGTGGCTTATTTGAAGAAGGTTCTATAGTAGTTCAATGTGAGCATGGAAACGAAGCCAGTTAGTGTACCATTGGGAGCCCATTTGAAGCTTTCACCTGACCTTTCACCAAAGACAGTTGAAGATCGAGAGTTGATGTCGAAACTCTATATGCAAGCACGGTTAGAGTTTGATGTACGGCATGGTTTGTACGAGGCCGGATATATCATAGGCAGTGAGCATGATTTCGAGATAGATGCACGACCTGGGTCCGGGTCATTAGGATGTCGTGAGATAGATTTTGAGGTACATTCGAGGTACTCTCAACGTTGGTTTGGTTTTTGAGCGGGACACTAGCGGTGGACAACTATGTATTGGATACGTAAATTTAGATTATGCTAGAGATTTGGATAAACGACGGTCTACTACGGGATATGTGTTCACTTTGACCCGTGCGTCGGTGTGCTGGAGATGCACCTTGCAGTCTACGGTGGCTTTGTCGACGACGGAGGTAGAGTATATAGCGATTACGAAGGCTGTTAAGGAGGCAATTTGGCTTCGATGACTTTTGGAGGATCTTGGTGTTTCGTAGTGATCCGATATCATTTATTGTGATAGCATGAGTGCTATTTATTTGGCGAAGAATCAGATCTTTCATGCGAGGACGAAGCATAGCAACGTGTGTTATCACTTCGGTCGAGATGTTCTTGAAGATGGGGATGTGGAGCTCGTGAAGGTCCACACAAAAGACAATCAAGCAAATACGCTCACAAAGGTGGTTCCGAGCAACAAGTTCAATCATTATAGAAACTTGTTATAAATTCGTGATTGTTGAGGTCATTTGCGGTCATTTGGATGAACTACGGACGGCTTGATCTCTTGGGAGAGGTGGTATGTAGGCAACCACATTGGTGCAGCTAAATTTGGTTAGACGATGCAGTGGTGCTCATGTTTGGTATCAGCTCAGTTTTGAAAAAACTTCGCCGAGGTGGAGAATTGAAGAAACGACGAAGAAGAGCGGGGAAAATTTTAAGTGCACAATTGGCTATGGGTCGATCGACCAAAGGCATAGGCCCGGTAGACCAAAAGACTGTTGGTTTATAGCGACCGATAATCAGGTCGGTCGACTGTACGAGTTTGATCGGTCGACCGATAATCAGGTCGGTCGACCGAATGCCTATGGCCAGCCGACCAAAAAATGTGCACGATTATAGTGTTGAAATTTATCTCTCTGGCTGGTCGACCGCGAAGCGGTTATGAGCGAGAATTGGTTTTCCTGGTTGGTTTTGGATTGGGTGTTTGATATAAATACAAACACGTTTTTTAGGATTTCTGAGGGAGAGAATTAGCAGTCTTTTGAGCACTTTGAGAGGGAGATATTATGAGGGAGTTGAGAGCTTTGGTTAGGGTTATATTTGAGTGGTTTTGTGAGTTATAACCTGTTGTATTTCTCCTTTATATAGTAAAATCTTCTCATCCTCTCCCCGTAGACGTAAGCAATTTCCAAACCACATAAATTTCTGTGTTTGGTTTAATTTGTGTCGTATTTTGGTGAATTGTACTCGTGTTTTGATTTGGTTCTCTTCTCTCATTGATCACCAACTCGTTTGGTTGACGAGCATCTGCACGACGCGCAACACTAATATATTAAACTTTCCAAATATATCTCCAAGACAATAGAATTTGAATCCTATTAAAATTCCAATCGATGAAATTAATTTGCCATCTACTTAAAGTGAAGCATGTAACCGAGCCTAAGTATTTGAGTCAAACATCAACAAATCTCCAACTTAACTCAAATACGTAGAAAATTCCTCACTTCAAATTAGCTAACTTATTCATCCTGATCCAATAGCCTCGCGGGGCATCTAAGTGCAGTACATATCGATCAAATCCAAGCACCGCTTGCATTTGCCAATTGAAAGAGGCGTCCTCAATAGATTGACTGAATTGTTCGCACGACCGTATATCTCGTCTAGATCGATCTCTAGCAATAGTGTATTCTTGTTCTTCCAGCAGCTGTCGATGTGCTTCATCTACTTGAAGAGGATCTAGCTGCTGAATTCATGTAGTCTTATCTTGCTAAAAACCCGAATCATGAATTTCTAACTTCACCTTATGTTTTGTAGTGCACACCTTATCATCTGAAACTGATGATTGTTTCTGATGGAACATAGTAGACTCATCAAACAGCTAATAATAATCTTAGGAGACTTCGAATTAGGACACCACAACTTAAAACTCTTAACACCCGATGCATAACCTAGGAATATGTACTTCTTTGCTCAAGGCTCAAGTTTCCCTTGACAAACATGTGCAAATGCAAAGCAATCAAATATTCTAATTAGAATAATCTGTAGGCTTACTGGACCGAACCTCCTCTGGAGTTTTATAATTGATAGCAGTAGATAGCACCAATTCACTAAATAACAAGCCGTATTCACTGCTTTTGCTCACTATTCCTTACCTAAATCAACATTGAACAATATATAACGAGTTTTCTCCAAAAGGGTTTTGTTCATATGTTTTATCACTCCATTTTGTTGTGTTTGTGCCAGGGACTGTGCGATATCTAACGATTCCTTCCTTCTTGCAGAAATCATCAAATTATCCTTCATAAAACTCAATGTCATTATCAGTTTTAAGCCTCTTAATTAACCTCCCAGTCTGCTTCTCAATCAAGAACTTCTACTGTTTGAAAGTCACAAACACCTCATTTTCATGACTCGAAAAATAAACCCAAACTTCCTGGATTAATCATCGATAGAGGTCAACAAATACCTCAAACTGCCACTTCGAGGCAACTTGAAAAGGCCTCAAAGATCTGGATGGCTATAATCTAAAGTATCTTTAGTCTGATACACTGCAATGTTCACAGGACCATAATTTTCCTGTATTGTTCGCATAAAAGACCATTTTTACTCAACTTGGTCAATCCGCGCTCACTCATGTAATCAAGCCTCATATGACATAATATTGTAGTATCTGCTCCTGATATCGATGATACAACTGCAGCTGAACCGGTAACAATAAAACTCTGGAAAACGTATAAGCTGTTGATCTTCTTTCCTTTTATCAGAATATATATAAATTAGAATGGGAAAAATTCTCAGAAAAATTACTATTATTAATTGCATAATTAATGACACTAGTGCTATACCATAGTTTCCCTTCAGGGGACAAGATATTTACACCTTAAAGATGGCAAGAATTTGTGAATTTGCCAGGCAAAGTACCGTCCCAAAAGAAGCTGTCTGCAAGGGGCAGACATTGGCCCACAAATCTAGTAATTATTGGAGAGCTTTTATGGAAGAACGACGCATTAATATGGTTTGTTCTGTAAAAGCTTGTAAAGGACTCGGATCCTTTTCGGGTGAAACATATATAAAATCCTCATTTCTCCATATACGATTTCATATAGAGTCTCCATTATATAATATTTTCTTTATTTTAAATGTAGAAGAAAAAGAAAGAGAACAAAGATGTGTGTCAGGGTGGCAAACGGGTCGACCCGACCCGACCCGACCCATATAAAATTTGACCCGACCCGTATAAGTGTGACCCGACCCGACCCGTTTAATAAATGGGTTAATGTGACCCGACCCGATTATTAAACGGGTTACCCGACCCAACCCATATAACCCGAATGACCCGTTTATCAAATACAAGACATATCCTAACACACATAACTAGTAAAGAAATTTATACATACACAAAAGAACACTTTTTGCAAGCTCTTTAGACAAAAACTATCACTACTTACAACATGGAATTATTTCAAAGACATATTCAATATTTAAATGTACTTCAACGAATTGCAAATATCGACAAACAAAAATACATCGATGCAGCTCTTTAGACACAGAATGATCTAAAATAAGAACTAGCAACAAAGAATTTAACACAAGTAAATAAAGAGAATATACACAAGTTTACAACAAAATAGTTAGGAACTTGATTGCCATTATCATAGTCCATCTCCAAATTTACAAAAATGCAATTACAGTTTACAAAAAAATTTAACTGTCCCATTTCCAAATTTACAAAAAATATAATTACAATTTACAAAAAAATTAATTGACCCATCTCCAAATCTCCAAATTTGAGTCAAAAAATTCATTCTCAGAGTGAAGGCGATACCCTTAGCAGCGGCGAGGGCAATGGCGGAGCGTGATTCCCAGTTATCATTTCCAAGAAAATTGTCTTTTGCGGCAACCATGATCTTCGCAGTTGTGCCGCCAGTTATCAGACTCAGTGGATACCAAAGATACACCTGCAATTAAACCTAATCAGATATTTCCTCAATACTGATATCAAACAAGATATTAGCCACTATATACCCATAAATTTTCAAATGTACAAAATTTGGCATAAATCATTCCTAATCCAGTTCAATTTCTTCTTCCAACATAACCAAAAAAATACCCAATTAAGCGATCGAACAAAAAGCCCAGATAAACCCAACAGAACTAAAAATCAAGAGCGACCCATGTCAAGAAAAGACACCGGATATATTTCACCTTATTTCAGTATTGATAACATTGATGTTGGATAAGTACATTGATGAAAGGATCATTCTTTTATAATAATGGAAATCTAATGCATATAATATGTATATGTGGATGTCAATGTAATATATATAGTATAAAGATGTGGATATATTTTATTTGCTAGAAGCACAATGTGTAAAATCTATGAAGGAAAAAAGAAAAAAAAAATATGTTACCTGCCAATCCAGCACATGCAGAAGAGAAGACGATGACAGGAGGAGCCTACAGAAGTCAATAAACAAGAGAAATGTGGTTATTTCTTTGCTATGTCTAAGGCCAAATAAATGTGTTAAGTGACACAAAAGCAAAAGGAATCCAGATTTTACATAGAAATATTAGTAACTTGGTGCAATACTAGTAATAAAAATTTGATGAAGCTTACATCAAAAGCTGATGAAACCTTATAGTAATACAACAGTTGATGCAACACTAATAATCAAATCGATATGATTCTTGAAATCTTATAGTAATATAACAGTTGATGCAACACTAATAATCAAATGGATATGATTCTTGAATCAATTACTTGCATGAATAAGTAGAGAAGTCGATACACATGTTAAAAAAACAAACTTCGCAAAGCCACATATATAACTGAACATTACAACATTCCACACTCAGAATTCAAGATTGGGAAAAATGCCATGCTAACACTTCCACAACTGCGTTTTTTTTTGGTTTGGGGGTGGGGGTTAGTCTTTAAAAACTTTATAATTTTGCGATAGCTTTTAGAAAACAATTAAATTGTATCATTTTTTTGCAAAGTTCTTTTGTGTTAATCTCATAATCAAAGAGTAAATTTGAAGGCATGGAGGCAATAGGAAAGTATATAAGTCAAATGTCAAACTTCAACCTACAACTAAGTTACAAGTTGCAGGGAACTGTTATAAAACTCAAACCAAGTCTAGGCTTGGATACCAACTATTTTTACTATCTCAAACATACTTCCCCTTTTTGGTATAACTACTAAACTATTACTGTAAACCTGATAGCTAACTAAAATCCATTTCTATCATGGACCTGTTAACATTCAACTTTTAACTAGAAAAAGTCAATTATATTCATAGCCTGAAATCTCATTCATCCCACCAGCCCTTAACTGGTGTACAAGGAAGTATTCGAGATATTAAAGGTCGCAAGGACAAGTACAGCATGATCACTTCCGGATGCTAATTGTGATTTCGCTAGTACGTCCTCTATTTCATTCCCTCTCTCTTATCATGTGACGTCTCTGTAGATGAATCTCTGATCAAAATCAATTTGAAATTAACAGAGAGGTTAGTTTTCAATTGGATTGGTCAAAATCCAATCCAAATATTCTGTACATATCAGTTACAAGTAACTTTCCAGACTGCACTTAGCTATATGGAAACAGCTACTGCTAACTCAAAATTTAACCCACTAGGCAAAAAATTATGGCACTTTCAACTCAAATTTGAACTATCAATACATTACTGTTCATTGACAAGCCTTCATCAAAAGGCCCTCATTTTGCTTCATGAATACATTAGCAACCTCCCTCTTCTGTAATGCATTACACAAGGTAGTGTAACAGGTAGCTGCTCCTTCGTTAGTCGCCCTCTTTATCTCAAAATGCATTCAGTGACTCCATGATGATTAAGCAAATAAAGTGATACAGAGTGATTTTCAGTAAAATGAGGTTCTTAAGAGTGTTTTTCTTCTTGCTTGGTATAATTTTAAGCCATAAAAAAATGCTCAAAAGATGTCTGCCTCATTGTTAGAAAGAGATGATCTGGTTACAAATTGATTAATGTGTTAACCGGCACTAAATTACTCAAATAATCAACAAAATTGCAACCACAAAATCAAGCTAAGATCTTAGTCTCCTAATTTTAACCTAGAATTTAGAAATCGGGACTGAAAATTACCAATCTAGGGTTTCTGATCTGATCCTTGAGCACTTGAGAGAAAGTCGAAGGTAGTGCTTGTGCTCGAGGGGAGAGGAGATCACAGGCCCTGAGGAGAGAGGAGATCCAAGATGAAGCTCGAGCTTCAGGCGAGAGGAGATCAAAGGTGGGGCTCGAGCTTGAGGAGAGAGATCGGAGATGAGCTCGAGATCGGAGATGAGCTCGAGGGTAGAGATCGGAGATGAGCTCGAGGGCAGAGATCGGAGGCGATGAGTTTTTTCCCGCAGACGAAGGGACCAAGGGCTTCTTCGTTTATGAGAGACGAAGCGTGGTTATTGGGTCGGTGTTATACGGGTTGTTATATGGGTTATACGGGTTGTTAAATGGGTCAACCTAATTTACCCATCTAATAAACGGGTCAGTTTGGGTTGACCCGTTTATGACCCGACCCATATAACTCGACCCGTACCCAATATAAACGGGTCGGGTCGGGTCGGGTTGATGGGTCGGGTCATAAATTTCCACCCCTATGTCACAACATAAATCCTAAAGTTTTCTTTTAGTAAAAGAGACCATGACGTGCACCCAGCTAAAATAGTTATGCAGTGTACAAGTTGGAAGACGATGTCGCTTTAAATCTATCTCTAAAGTGATTATAACAATATTTAATAATTTGGGAAAGCAGTGTACAAGTTGGAAGAGGTTGTCACAAAGTTGAACAGGAGCAAACTCTGACATTGTAACTTCCTTAAAAAACAATAGAAATTATTGTAGCATTGGCAGTTAGAGAAATGAAGAAATACATATAAAGGTAAACAAAATGAACATGGCGAGTTAGAGAAATGAAGAAGGTGCCATTTGGAGGCGTCTCGTCTCTAAAGTGACCATGAAGAAGGTGGGGAAGGACATGGCGAGTTTTTTGGGCGATTTTTAGTTTGGGGTAGGAGTCTCAGGAGGGGTGGAAGCAGTTTTGCATGCGGTTAATAGGTTCGTTGGTGTCCATCATGCGGATGACTCGCTCTCCATGCTTTTGGTCGACTTCCGCAATGCATTTTATTTGGTGGACAGGAGTAGCATGTTGCGGGAAGTGCGCCTTAAGTGTTCAGCGATCTCTCCTTGGGTGGAATTTCTCTATGTGCAGCCCGCTAGACTGTTCTTGGGGGCGGATTTTATTTGGTCTGCTCGGGGGATTCAACAGGGGGATCCATTAGGGCCTCTGTTGTTCGCCCTCACGCTTCACCCATTGATTCTACGAGTGCAGGTAGAGTGCAAGCTGGCTCTTCAAGCTTGGTACTTGGACGATGGGTCATTGGTCGGGGATACTTTGGAGATTGCTAAGGCATATGAGGTGATCGAGACTGAAGGCCCAAGGCTCGGGTTGGACCTCAATGTCACCAAAACTGAATTATTCTGGCCCTCCCAGGATCCTAGGAGTTTGCTGGAGGGGCTTTTTCCCTTGGATATCAGTCGGCCTCGCGATGGGGTGAGGCTTTTAGGTGGAGCGGTTAGCATGGAGGAGGAGTTTGTTGGTGGGTTAGCAGCCAAAAGGGTGGCTAAGGCAACTCAGTTAATGGAAGCATTGGACCAACTTAGGGATCCTCAGTGCGAGCTCGTCCTTTTGAGGGCTTGTGTGGGCTTGTCCAAGCTGTATTTTGCCTTGAGGACTTGTCCGCCACAACTGTTTGCTTAGGCGGCGACTCAGTTTGATATGGCGCTTCGGAGGGCAGTCGAGAGCATAGTCACATCCGAAGGCCCAGGCTTCGGGGATCTCCAATGGAGGCTAGCCACTTTACCTATCAAGGCTGGCGGGCTGGGGGTATACGCAGCGGCCGATGCCATACAGTTTGCTTTTGTGGCCTCACGGATTCACTCCATCGAGCTCCAAGACCACATTTTGAGAGGTTGTGGCGAGGTCTC
This sequence comes from Asparagus kiusianus, assembly GCA_022839385.1. NCBI lineage: Eukaryota > Viridiplantae > Streptophyta > Magnoliopsida > Asparagales > Asparagaceae > Asparagus > Asparagus kiusianus. The sequence continues at coordinate 65,398 of BQKN01059397.1, forward strand.
TTTAGGCGAGCACTTTATTTCCGCCCGGGCCTTTCTTCAGGCTAAGCTACCGGAGGTTGACCTTCTTCAAATCACCACTAAAGGGTCTGTCCCCCCAAAACCAATGCATTACTTGGCAGACACCTTTTTTGGTGGTATTTGTAGAGATCTATCGACGGAGTTTGATCTATCAGAGAGGCAGGTGGCTATTGTTGGGTGCCTGCGGGCAAAGCACGCCCAGGATTTCTTATTGGCCACGCCTATTGAGGGATTGGGGCAACGTATGACACCGGGGGAGTACCAGGCCATTCTCAGGTACAGGTTGTTGGTTCCTTTATTCGTGGAGGGGACTATGTGCCCAGTTTGTCGTAGGGCGCAGATGGATGCTTTTGGAGAGCATGCCATCCACTGTCAGAAGCAGCCAGGGTTCAAGTACAGGCACGACTTAGTCAGATATGTCTTGTATGATATCCTCCGAAGAGCAGGGATCCCATCAAAGAAGGAAGCGCCGGTCAACTTCCTCACCCCTCCTGGAGAGGCTAGATCTACTTTAAGGCCTGCAGACGTCCTTGTCTACAATTGGAGCGGGGGGGAGCACGCTTGTGTTGATCTCACGGGGGTGTCTCCATTGGTGGGATTTGGTAATGGAGTGTTCACTGTTGGGCGTGCAGCGGATAGGGCGGCAGAGGCGATGGTGGGCAAACATGATCAAGCTTGCAAGGACAACCAACACAGTTTTATCCCGTTCGCGTTCGATACGTTTGGTTTCCTTACAGCTGATGCGGAGGAATTCCTCAGGAGGGTACAAAAATTTATGAACAAGAATGTGGCGACGACAGGATTAGCTGAGTATGTGTTTCGCAGGCTGGGTTTTGCAATACAGAAAGGATTAGCGGCGCAGCTTGTTGCCCGCTTGTTATCATCACACGTGTAATATATTTATAGAAATCCAAAAAATCACATTTATCCTTTAACATTAAATAAAAAAATCGAGAAGATAAAATTTTGCTATTTCGCTTGTGTATATGAGTGGTGTTCAGAATTCTTGACTCCTTCAATTAGGAAGAATCATCATGAAAGATAATGTGCAAGTCTGCAAGCAGTCTAGGAGTTACTCCCAAATTTTTTTAATCCCTTCACAAGATGATACTCGGAAGCACTCTTCCTAAAGGTCCAGGCACCTGTCACGTAGTCAAGTTCATAAAAGAAGAAGTTGATGCCTATATGCTGCGTTAAACTTTACATTATTGAGGATGAACGCAAACCGCTCTTTCGTTGTATCATATTAGAAGCCAATCCTCATCATCCAAATTTCAACTTTCACTATAAAAAATGGTTCATTTATTAATCTAAGTTGAATAAAAAATATTAATACAAATAAATATCAATTTCATGTATTGTCCACAAATAGAATAAGAGTGCTTGAATCAATAAGCGTTGATATAATTACAGTAGATATAATTTTATCTTGATCAGTAATATAGATATAGATTTATCTTGACCGTATGAAAACGAAAAAATTAAAAATAATATCTCAAGGACTCACCAATGGTAGCATTTATATTGACACTACAAGAAATCGGGTCTTTAACGACCAAAATTAACGAAGGACTATTTAACCATTGTTATTATATATACAATAATAACGGTTTCTCACACCTTCATTGAGTTTTTTATAAATATTAAGAGAGTTAAATAAGGATAGACAACGGTTATTTCGACCCTTTGATGATTAGGTCTTACTACCATCGTTGATGAGGAGTCTTGAAAACGAAGGACCTACTAACCATCATTAAAGATGAAACCTAGTCCTAATAAGAGCATAAATCTAATTAATATAATTGAGGAGTTATATATAACACGTTCTCACATCTCTCTAATACATCACGCAAAAACCCTAGGAAACAGTGCTCCTCCTCTTCATCAGTTCATCTTTCTCGACGACAATATTACCAACCGCCTCCTCTTCTCGGCAACCGCAGCGCGACCCTCATCCGCATCCTCTCCTGTTTCTCAACAGTAACATCATCTCCCCCTTCTTCTTACCATGGTAGCAGCAAGACCTCATCCGCCTCCTCGATCTTCCTCTTTCTCAACGACAACCATATACCCCCTCCCCCATCTTCTCGTCAACCCCAGCAGTGGCAATAACTCATCCACTTCCTCTCCCTCTAGCATCAATTCCTCAGGTAAATAACGGTTCATCCCTATTTTTAGCGCTTATTTGTAGTTCTTGTAAATTCATTAGGTTTTTGTTAAGGGATAGTCTTTTATTTTTTGTATTTGAAATTCTATAATTGATTCCTTGTGAAGAGAGTAATTGAGGAAGATGACCATTGCTTATTCTGCATTTTAATTCCCTGCTGGTAATATGAAACATATGCACACAAAAATTTTCCTCAGTAGTTATCTAATAAATTATAAAATAATGAAATTTTGTCTCAGGCCAGCTATCAAGCTCTTCCAATGAACATTGTTCGTTCATTGCGGTGTTACATTCTATTATTGACAACATATTAAATCTCGTCCCTTGTTCTAAAAGCACCTAAGAGAAGGTTTATGTAGATAGCTAGGGTTTCTATAGATGGACTTGATGCTTCTTCTAGAGCTTTAATTTGGAAGAGCTACTTTAATTGATATTCTACAACTATGACACTCTAGAAGCAGCATGTTGACGACAATCACATTCATTTGTTGCCATGAAGTTTGGAAAGGAAAAAAGGATTACGGTGTAATAATTTGAATCAACTTAAACATGTCGCATTGAATTGACAGATCTGGAATTAAATGATTAAGGGATCATGCAGTTTTCAAATGAGAATAAATCAAACAAACATTACAAAGACTCAAATTAGCCTAGTTGCAAAAATAATTAATACAAAGTTTTAGCATATAACCAAAGATTCATATAACGGTAATATGTTCCGTTATTATAGACTAGTATAACAACATGTATTAAAACCATTGTGACCCTTTAGCGAAGAAGGCTTCAACGATGGGTGATGAAGGAATTTTTTTTCCTGTCGTTAGCATACAATAACGTGTTCGAAATTTACCCGTCGGGGCTACGCAAAACCCCTAAAACAGCAGAAACACGGTATAAAGAACAGTATACCAAGTTTAACGAGGTTCGGTAACTGCCTACATCCTCGGGAGCCACACAGTAAATTTCTTATTAGTCAATAAGAAATTACAATACAAGAACAGATCTCAAACTTGAGATCTCTCAATAAATGCTAATTTATCACTGTAGCTACAGTAATAAAATTCCCTATTTAATTCTCTCTTCTATTTAATAGCCCTCTTAATTCTCTCTTTAATTTCCTCTTAAATTCTCCCCTAAAATCATTGTTGAGAGCTGGAGAGAGAGAGAGAGAGAGAGCAGAAGCGCCGCCTCTGGATGAACATGAGAAGGAGAAGAGCGAGAGAGAGGGGAACGACAACGGCGGCTAGGGTTTTTAGGTTCCCTTTTATATGGGAACCCTAACCCCAGGCTGGCAACAGGCTATCGCCAGCCATGTCTGTGCACGACATTGCCTGCAGGCGCGAACATCCAAGCTCGCCTGCGGACGATCCTCAAGCTCGCTTGCAAGTCGCGAGCCCGCTTGGAGTTCGCCAACTCGATCTCGCCTGCGTCGACCTCGCCTGCAGAGAGCCGCTTGAATTCATCTAAAATCGCTGATCTTGAGCTCGCCTCACTTGCAGCCCCACTCGCCTGAATCAAGGTTTGGGCTTCACCCCTAATTCCAACAATCTCCCACTTGGAGATCAAACCGCACAATCTCCAACTTGCAGCCCTGCTCGCCTGCGGACGATCCTCATCACTTATGCATGAAGGCCAACTGAAGTTACGCACAACTCCAGTTTTTGAATGGTCACCGCCGTTGTTAACATATCTATTGGATTCTTACTTCCTGGAATCTTCTCTAGTTTTAACACATCATCTTCCAACAGGGATCTGATGAAGTGGTATCGAAGGTTAATATGTTTCGTTCTAGAATGAAATGCGGAATTTTTAGCCAAGTGAATCGCACTCTGACTATCGCTATGCAAGACATTCCTCTCCTGTTTGAATCTCAGTTCAGTTAACAAACCCTGAAGCCATATCATCTCTTTGTTAGCTTCAGTCACTGCAACATACTCATCTTCTGTAGTGGATAGAGTGACAATCTTTTGTATCTATGATATCCAATTAATAGCTGTAGTTCTGACAGTGAATACATAGCCGGTGGTGCTTCTTCGGCGATCGACTTTACCGTCGAAGTCTGCATCTACGTACCCTTACACTTTCACCTCTCCCTTACCAAAGTGCAAACACTTCTATGTGGTGCCTTATAGATACCTCAAAATCCACTTGACCGCTTTCCAATGAGCTTTTCCTGGATATGATATAAACCGACTAACCACTCCCACTGCATGGCCAATGTCTGGTCTCGTACAGACCATTACGTACATCAAGCTTCCAATGGCTGAGGCATAAGGGACCTTAACCATACTCTCTTTTTCTTCTTCTGACTGAGGAAACTGATCATTCGATAGGCAAAAATGGCTGGCCAAGGGTGTGCTCATTGGCTTGGCGTCACCCATGTTGAATCTTTGCAAAACACGATTGATGTACTCTGTCTGAGATAACTACAAGAGACCTCTCTTCTTATCTCTCGTGATTTGCATTCCAAGGATCTTCTTCGCTGGACCCAAGTCCTTCATGTCAAACTCCTTTGATAGTTGCTGCTTCAAACTCCTGATATCCTCCATATCTACACCTACAACCAACATATCATCAACATACAGCAGTAGGATGATATAAGTGGACTGATATCTTTTGAAGTAGCAACAGTAGTCGGCATTGCACTTCTGGAAACCTTCCTTATGCATGAAGCCATCAAACTTTCTGTACCACTGCCTTGGGGCTTGTTTCAGGCCATACAAGCTATTCTTGAGTCTGCACACCGGGTTCTTCTTCTTTTCTTCTGAGAAACCTTCTGGTTGGTGCATGTATATCTCCTCTTCTAGATCTTCATGAAGAAACACCATCTTCACGTCCAACTTCTCGAGATGAAGATATTCATTAGCTATAATACTCATTACTGTCCTGATAGTATTTAGCTTCACCACGGGAGCAAAAATATCGGTGTAGTTAATTCCTTCCTTCTGCTGGAATCCTTTGACAACTAGCCAAGCTTTATATCTTCTGGAGCTGTTCTGCTCCTCTTTCACCCGGTACACCCATTTGTTGTGGAGGGCCTTCTTACCCGTGGGCAACTTAGCTAGTTCCCACGTCTGGTTTGAGATGAGAGACTTCATCTCATCTTTCATGGTAAGCTCCCACTTGCTCGCATCTCCACTCTGATAAGCTTCATCATAGCTTTCAGGCTCCCCTCCATCTGTCAGCAACAGATAGTTCATATATCTCTTATTGGCCACAGGAGGTCGAGAAGATCTTCTTAATATCAGAGCTGGTGTGTCGGGCTCCTGCGCACCATTTTATCCAACATGCTCTTCTGGTTGAGGATCTTCTGCATTGGGTTTTTCCGAGAGGTTACTCGGGACATCATCTGTATCTACAAATATCAACTCGCTCTCTAAGTCATCTGTCTTGTGCATGTCCTTGTACATCACATTCTCGTTGAATATCACATCTCTACTACGGATCACTTTCTTGTTTTCGTTGTCCCAAATGTGGTAGCCAAACTCATCTTCACCATTGTAGGTGTCAAAAAATGCTTACGTACATCCAAATACTGCTCAAGACAAAGAGAAGACGATAAACGCCTTTATCTAAGTCATGTGAGATCATACAAGACCAAAGGAAGCAAAAAGGATTTGTGAATCAACACAAAACAATGTGAATTCACAGAACAACACAAACCTGCCACATGTGGGCGCAGCAGTGTTAACTGTCGCGCATAGGCGCGACAGTATTGACTATCGCGCATAGGCGCAACAGTATTGATTGCCGTGCATAGGCGCGGCAGTATTGACTGCCGCGTATAGGCGTGCCAGTGTTGTCTACCGCGCAAGTCATGGAAGCTGCCGTGCAAGCTCTAAAGCAGTTACGCGATGATTTTTAAGGTCCACGTAGAGCCATGATAAAAAAGAGAGGTGTGCTGACATGGACAAGCAGTTAAACCACGAAAAAAATAGTTAAAAGTCGTGGGAGAACGGTTTCAAGCATGAGGGAACATGGCTGAAACTACCTCTTTAGCGGCGCCAGCCTACGCTGACTGCTAATAGCCGCGGCAGCGATGGCTGACGCACCCAAAGGAGGTGTGGTTGGTCAGTTATTTTGCCCCCGTTTCAACTGTTGTGCATCCCTATCCCTATAAATACCTTCCTAGAAACGAAACAAAGGAGAGAGGGAAGAATATAGCAGAGAGAATTGAGCTTTTGGTGATTTGGAGCAAGAGAGAGAGTCTTGATTCTTCACAATTGTTTCTAAAGCTCTTAGCAATTCCTAGAGATCTAAGTTGTGACTTAATCTTTGGAAGAGTGAACATCTTACATAGATAAGATATTCGTTGCAAATTCTTACTTTGATAAACGAAGGAAGAATCTCTAAAACCCTTTCACAATCTGTGAATTGGTGGTCCACGAGTCAAAGCACTCCCGGCACAGGCAAAGTCCCACAAAGCAAAAGTCGATAAACGTTTTTGTGTTATTTTCTCAAAAGTTATAATTTTCTTATTTTTCATTGTAATTCATTATAAATGACTGAAGTTTAATGGAATCGACAATGAAAATGACTTTTGATGAAAACAAACTGGTGACCATAGTGGGAGCCTGCGGCCTCGCTGCCGAGGCCGTAGTGTCGCAACCAATCAAGATTGTAATCAATGAAGAGATCGAATATGAGTTTGATCAAGCAAAATTTGAGGAGTATTTGTCATCCTCATCCGCGAAATCTTCTTCGCCTCGTAAATGCAGGAAGATTTCATCTTCTAAGAAGGTTTTTCAGTCTTCGACCCAGATGAAGACAACAGTTAAAAAGTCTGCTTGCAAAGTTTTTGCTCTCAATGACCCTGCATAGCTTGAGGAGTCATTGAATCATGGCACACCAGCACTGACGAAAAGGGCTCGTCAGAGACAGCGCTAGCACCGTGCCTGTCAATTGGCTAAAGCCTTACAACAAACTAACAGGGTCCATTACTATACGGACCTAAAGTCGAGAAAACAGGCAACGAACCAATTGCCCCAAAAGCAAGATGCTCATATTTCTGCACAACTTACGACGAAAGAGTGGATTCTCGTCAAAAAGGCTCGTTCAACCCTTAAAGAACGGATACAGAAGCATCGTATAAGAGCCGCTCGCACCCGTGCTCGTCGTCAACAAATGCAGAAAGAGAAGAAAGAAATGACGTCTGAAAAGCCACCGAAGAACTGTAAAGTTTGGGTTCCCAAAACTGAAGATGCTCAAGAACTACGAAGGGAGAGTTTAATCTCCAACCGCGGCAGCCCATACTGCCGCGGCAAAACATCTGACCGCGATAGTCATAGCTGCCGCGACACTTCTTCCAACCGCGACAGTCATGACTGTCACGCCACTTCTTCCAATCGCGACAGTCATGACTGTCGCGCCACTTCTTCCAACCGTGCTATTTCTTCCAACCGCGACACTCATCCCTGCCACGGCCAAGAGAAGGTTAACAAGACCTCTTCTGCAACTCCGTCAGCGTCTGCTCCTGCCCCATCTACTACAACTGTGCCTATTCCATCACCAGTGAAGCCTTGGGTCAGTCCTGACCTGTCGAAATTTAAAGTCACAACAGCGGATCTCCTCAGTTTATCACCTGACAATCGAGGCAAAGCTCCAATCAAAGATCACTCGAATCCAGCAAATAAACCCTTAGTGGTTTCTTACGCAGGGGGTCCTAAATATCCTCCTGTCAGAACTGAACAAGTTCAAAACGAGAAAATACCAATTCACTCTCATTTAGAAAGGCTTCATACCCGCAAGGGGGTGGATTTAAGAATTCAACCTTGGATCGCCCAGAGGCGACAACTAGTCGTCCCGTGCATGTTAACAAGGTTCAAAAGCAAAAAATAGGTTGCTCGAATTATGGTAATGATGAGCTATACTATCAGACTAATAAATCACGAAAAAGAGTTGCTCGAGGAATGGAGTCTCATTGCGCATGTGAAAGGCTTATTAAGACAGTACTGACGGAATGCGGTTGTTCCAAGACTAAACCAACGAGAGTCTCAGTATTTCAAAGACTTTCAACCGAAACATCAAAACCCAAAATGAGGCGTTTCAACAAGAAGAAACCTGCAATTCAACAAGATGAGTTCCCAGAGGTCACTATTAATATGATCGGTAGAGGAAAGCAACATGTGGTTAACCCAGATCCTGATTTCTCTCCAGGAGGGAGAGCTGAGTAGGGTCTTTCCCAAAGAATGTCACGGTTACAACGAAGGGCCAACCGGCGTCGGGACTATAAAAAAAAGCACGAAGGTCTATCTTCGGACGAGGAACTTTCAGATACCTGTTCTGCGATCGCCTCGGATGATACAGCATCCAGTATTGGACGGGTCAGAGAATCATTTGTAATTATACCTGACCAATTAGCTCAGATACTACAGGAGGCGTTAGCTAAACAACGCAAAGAAATTAGAGCTGAAATCAAAACCGAGATGGAGTTGACGATGCAACAGATACGAGATTTGCAGGCTCAATAACACCAACTGAAGTTAAGTCAAAAGGCTGAATCTAGCCAGCGTAATGCCATACCTGTACGTATAACCGAGGTCACTAATGACCATGACGAGGATGAAACCATCTTCGCTGATCCTCTTTCTGATAAAGACAATTCGGAAAGCGGTCCGACTAAGTCATCTACTCAACCTTCTCAAATCTACTTAAAGAAGAGTGAGGAAGAAGACAAGAAGATGCAAGATCTAGAAAGCAAAGTCAATGCTCTGATGACGGCCCAGGAAGTGAAGAAAACGGACATTCCATACCCGTACCCGAGGGAGTGGGATCTGATTTCTTATCCCCCAAAATTTAGTTTGATTAACTTTACTCCTTTTGATGGCAGGGGTTCACTCACTCAGCACTTGATCTATTTCAAGTCGCATCTTGGCGTAATATCCGGAAACGAAGCTTTGATGGTCCGGTCATTCGTAGGAATCCTTCTTGGGTCTGCCTTCGATTGGTACCGACGTCTTAAACCCGAGAGTATCACTAGCTGGGAGGATATGGAAGGATTATCCCTCACCAATTTCTTCGATGACGACACTGAGGTCTCTATTGGCACTTTGTTGGATGAGAAGCAGAAAGATGGGGAGTCAATTGATGTCTTCGTCAAACGATTTCGGAATAAGGTGGTAAACTATCGAGATCCACTTACGGAAGAATTCATCCTACAGACATACCATAATAACTTGTCAATGGATGTATTAGAAGTCATGGGGGTTGTGCCCTTCAAAACATGGAAAGAATTGAAAGTAAGAGGTGAACAAGCTGAACGCTTTCTCAAGAGAAAGAAGTTGGAGAGGGGTCAGCCACCAGCTAATCCTCAAAAATAGAACTTTAACCCTCGAGGCAGAGGAAGAGGGTCCGCAGCTGCTGTTGATGTGCATCAAATATCACAACAGCCGTAACAACAATAACCGCAACAGTCATCTTTTCAGTTAGCACCGCATCAGAATCAACAGTCTCCGAGGCAGCCTAAGACCTCGAAACCCAGATTTCTGAAAGAATATTCTTTCAAGGATGATGAGGTTTCGGTCATCTTCAAGTATCTATTGGATAACAACAAGATCAAACTTTCACCGGTCACAAACCAAGAAGAAGCAAAGAAGACTAACGACCCAAAGTATTGTGCATATCACAGAAGGGTCCACCATCCCACTAAGGTGTGTTATGTCTTAAAAACAAAATACAAACCTTAATCGATGTTGGTATCGTGACACCGAAACCAAAAGAGAAGAAAGTAGGTGCAAATGCGATATCTATTAGCTTCGGTTCAGTTCCTTTATCTTGGTTTTAAGCTGAGCCAGTATCGAAGGTCAAAATACAAACCATCAACGATGACCCTCATGGACAACGCCAAAAAGGGCTTGTGTCACACACGACCCCCAACGACGAAATCCTTTAGGTTCATCCAGATTTGCTTGAAGATGAACAGTGGACAACATCCACGTCAAAGAAGAAATTAAAAGGCAAGGGAAAAGAGAAATCCTATTACGGAGCCTCGGCAATTCCCGAATATAATGACGAAGAGATCCCAGCTTTACCGCTTTCTGAGGAAGAGCGGGAAGTTTTCGCTACTAGGAGTGGAAACGAATACTGTTTTAACTACCCGAGCACATCTGAGCAATTAGCTGAACATGGGGTAGTAAAAGCTGTACCTACTAAGACTTTGGCAGAGCTGGGGGTAGTTACAACTCCACCCGTAGCAACCGAGAAACCTCAAAAAGCTTCTAAGCAAAAGGAGAAAGAGCCTCAACACAAAGAAGTTCAAATTCCGAAGCAATCTCGTTTCAATTGACCGATTGGAAGGGATAAACCGGAAAGTTCGAATTCTTAATACCGGTTCGACGTTATGACTCAGTTAGCCAATATCCCGGAAAGGATCACGCTATACGAGTTATTGCGCATTTCAAAGGACACTAGAGAAGCGTTACAAGAAGCCTTAGCTGATTTGGATGTATTTCTTACTCAAATCAAGCCAGCCCCTGAAGAGCCAGATTCTTCATTCCAGCATTACAACCTAGCAGCCACAAAATTCCCTTGTATTGCTTTCACCAAAGAAGACATGCAAGTGAAGAATTCAAAGCATAATAGGCATCTATATTTCACTGGATATATTGGCTCGAGCGTTGTTAACCGGATCCAAGTTGACCCGGGTTCCGCTGTCAGCATTATGCCGCTTTGATTGATGTACCACCTCGGAATTCCCACCAACAAGCTAGCCTCCACGGGAACCGTTATCTACAGATTCAATACTAGCAGGTCAAGGCCGTTGGGAAAAATCCGGGTGAAGTGTTAACTCGGAGACTTGAAGTCGGAAGTCACTTGCTATGTGATCGATACAGAAACTTCCTATAACTTATTGTTGGGTCTCCCATGGATCCACAATAATCTTATAGTTCCCTCCACCTCCATCAGTGTCTGAAATATGTTGACACTAACGATGAGGTCAAGACGGTGGTCACGGATAAGCAACCATTCAAGGGGTTAGAAAATTACTTTACCGACTCCCTTCTTTATGGTGCCGAATCCGATATTGAACCATCGGCCCATGGTACGGACAGTAGAGAAGAAGCTGATACCGAAGCCGGGTTCGATTATAGTGAAGGTCTTGTATTGAATGATATTGAATCTCTTGTAATCGATCTTGACTGTGATAATTCGTCGGATGAAAGTTATAACTGGTAACTTGACGATGAAGTAATAAATGATGATTTAGAGTACTCGCGTTGTCTTGATAATGTATTGCACAAATTATATGATAACCCAAACCTACACATGCCACTTCGTTCGTCTTGCACGACGACGAAATATCTTCAAGATTCAGTCGGAATGACTGTAATCCTATCTGCAAAGACGGGGGTGAAAAAGAAATAATCTTTGAAAAAGGGAAACCATCCCCAACCCCTGATCTTTTCTTGGACACTAACTCAGATAATGAAGGACCTGGACGACATTTCTCCAGGTATAGTTCACAAGCAAACGACTACATGGAAAAGCAAGGATATAACCTAACACTCGGTGAAGGTCTTCGTTTTGGTCAAGGAGCCAGGGTTCCACCCCGTCCTACCTATGTACCGAAAGGAAGACCTGATAATTATTACAACCATATAAGGGGTCTAGGTTATGTTTCGTCATCTGATGATGAATATTGCCAGCAGATTATTAACCAGCTAACAAATAAAAGTAGGTATTCATCCGATGCTTCAACCTGGGATTCTGATGTAAGCATTGGAGAAAGGTTCAAAACCCTAATGTCGAACATGGCGACAGTTGACCCTTCCACAACAGAAGGAGATAATCAGTTTTCCACTTGGGAAGATCCCTGGATACATTACATGAATATCCAATATGGCGATCGATTTGAACAAAGGGAACCTCCTACTGAGGATAAAGTAGTCCAGATTAATATGGGTGATGAAATCAATCCAAAACCCATATTTATTAGCGACGATCTGCCGACAGACGAGAGGGAAGAATTAATTACCCTCGTTAGAGAATATATCGACGTTTTCGCTTGGAATTACGAAGATATGCCGGGACTCGACCCAAATGTGGTAATGCATAGCCTTAACATTAAACCGGATGTTAAACCTATCAAGCAATAACAAAGACGGTTTCGTCCGCAAATTATGGAGGCAATAGAAACTGAAGCCAAGAAACTGGTTGATTCGGGCTTTGTCAGAGAAGAACAACATCCTCAATGGTTGGCCAATATCGTTCCAGTCCTTAAAAGGAACGGAAAGATTAGAATCTGTATTGACTTTAGAGATTTAAATACAGCCTGTCCTAAAGATGACTTTCCTCTACTAATTACAGATGTCATTATTGACAACACATGCAGGTTCGAGAGAATGTCATTTATGGATGGATTTTCTGGATATAATCAGATCAAGATGCACCAAGACGATGAAAAGCATACTGCATTCAGAACACCTCTTGATGTCTTTTGTTATACTGTTATGCCTTTCGGTTTGAAGAACGCCGGTGCTACGTACCAACAAGCAATGACGAAGATCTTTCAAGAGCACCTTCGGAAGACCGTTGAATGCTACGTTGATGACCTGGTCGTTAAAAGCCGTTATAAAAATGACCACATTAACGATTTGAAGACGATGTTCGATCTTATGAGGACTCATCAGTTAAAGATGAACCCGACTAAGTCCTTCCTTGGAATGTCCAGCAGTAAATTTCTTGGGTTCGTCGTTACTATAAAAGGTATTTATATCGATCCTGATAAGGTAAAAGAGATACATGAACTACAACCCCCGAGAAACCTTAAAGAACTCAGAGGGTTGCAAGGTCGATTGGCATATATCCGTCGGTTTATATCAAAGTTATTCGGAAAATGTCAACCGTTCTCTAAACTCACGAAGAAAGGCGTGTCGTTTATTTGGGATGAAGCATGTCAAAAGGCGTTCGAAGATATTAAAACATATCTATTGAATCCACCTATCCTTGTTGCACCAAAATCGGGCAGACTGTTTTTGATTTACGTCAAAATGACGAGCCATTCGTTAAGCATATTACTCGCACAAGACTACGATAACAGTCACGAACAAGCTGTGTATTATCCGAGTCGTACATTGGTAGGAGCTGAATCTCGTTATCCGATGATTGAGAAAGAACGCCTCGCCTTAGTATTCGCAATCCAAAAAATGCGACATTATTTAGTTGGACAGACAATTTATGTCATTTCCAACATAAACTCAATCCGAGTATTCATGACCCAACCGGCCTCCATGAATTGGAGTTTAGCCAGGTGGGCTTTATTTTTATCGCAATATGATTTGTATTTCAAGCAACAAAAATCAATTAAGGGACAAGCTATTTGCGATCTCTTGGCGGAAAACCCTACAAAAGATATAGCCGAGTTGTACGACGATCTACCGGATGAAACTCACAAAGTTAATACCATCTCACATCAACCAGTGTGGCAATTATACTTCGATGGGGCTTCCCGGGAGTGGGGGTCATTTTAGTTTCCCCGGAAAAGCATGTCTTGTCTAGAGCATACTCGTTGACCGAACCATGCTCTAATAATGTGGCCGAGTACAATGCATTAATAATTAGGCTTAATTTTGCCAAAGAGCTGGGGGTCAAATACCTTGAAGTTTTTGGCGATTCTCAATTAGTAGTTAATCAGATACGAGGAGAGTATGAAGTCAGAAATTGGGATCTGATTCCATACCATCAGGTAGCCATCGAGGTGGCAAGCTCGTTTGAAGAATTCTTTATCGAATACGTTTCACGTCTCCAAAATACATATGCAGACGTGTTAGCAGCATTGGCGGTATCTTTGGTCCAACCGCCCGATTCGAAACAATTAATCACGGTGAGAACTCACCAGCTCATTGTGCCAATCTATACTTCAAAAATCAATGAAACACACTCAACAAGAGTTGAACCAGAAGTTCATGATTGGCGTTTCCCTATTATTGATTATGTTCTACATGGTATCTTACCCGAAGATGTAAAAGAAAGGGATTCGATTCAACGAAGAGCACCGAGATTTTACTACAACGCTACATCACAAATGTTGTATCGACGGTCGTATGATGGTCTTTTACTCCGTTGCTATCCAATAAAGAAGCGAAACGAGCACTCAAAGAGGCGCATGATGGGACATGCGGTGCATATCAGCCCGGTCCTAAACTCTGCGATCGACTTAGAAGGATGGGATACTATTGGCCTACCATGATAAAAGATACGGTAGATTATGCCCGACGGTGTCAAGTGTGTCAATTACATGCAAATTACATGCACCAGCCTCCAGAGCATCTACACCCATCAGCAACGTCATGGCCATTTGACACTTGGGGAATGGATATTGTAGGTCCTATTTTCCTACCTTCTGTCAAAGGTGACCGTTTTATTTTGACAATCACCGATTACTTCTCGAAGTGGGCAGAAGTAGTTCCACTTAAGGAAGTAAAGACGAGTGATGTCATCAAATTCATTAAACACCACATCATATATCGGTATGGTATCCCAAGGCGAATAGTGCACGACAATGGTCCTCAATTCGTCCGCAACGCATTTATCAAATTCTGCGGTAAATTCGGAATTAAGGACGTTTCATCGACCGCTTATAATCCCACAACTAATGGATTGGCCGAAGCTTTCAATAAGACTATTATCAAAATTCTGGCAAAACTGGTAAAAGTCAATAAGCGAGATTAGGATGACAAACTGGGTGAGGCTCTATGGGCTTATACAACTGTCCGTACGCTAACTGGAGCAACCCCGTATTCCTTAACATATGGATGTGAAGTTGTCCTTCCTTTGGAAATACAAATTCCCTCTCTCCGCATCGCTCTCACAACGGGAATGACGACGGAAGAACATCATCAAAAGCGTCTCGAAGAGTTAGAGATGTTAGATGAAAAGCGTTTGGAAGCTCAGCAACAAATCGAGTTTTATCAGGCCAGAATTTCTCGGGCTTTCGATAAAAAAGTCCAACGACGAAGTTTTAAGGAAGGAGACCTGGTTCTTGCCGTCCGGAGACCAATGATTCTCAATTCCAAGAAGAAAGAAAAATTTCAACCCAAATGGGAAGGGCCGTTTGTAATAGAAACAGTTTATTCAAACAGTGTGTATCGCCTGATTACCCAGGATGGAAACAAACTAATGATGCCGATAAACGGGAAGTTCCTAAAGAAGTATTATCCGTAATATGTTCAGGATAACCTATGTAAAACGGGAAGTTCCTAGAAAATCCTGTAAATGATATTTCTAGGATAACCCGAGATCAGTTGATTGTTCTAAATAGAAACTGATCATTTGAATAATCCACTCTTAATTGTTATAAAAATAATTAAGACCCTTTCAATGTGGTTATCTGATAATTAAAAATCTTCCACTGTGACTTTCCAGGCATTTTATGGAGATGGGATTCGGCGACAAAATACAATCGGTCTTTCCTCACAAAACTCCCACAGTAAGATTGCAAAAGGATTGATGATTCACAATCTCACGCCACAAAATTCGCTTACCGATCGGATTAATCGATGGTGGGTTCACTAAAATTCATCATGGATTAAAATCCTTCAAGCTCCCATCGTATTTAACCTCGAACATTCCCAATGTCGAAATTATGATACAAAGACCAATTTCCAATTCATTGGTTCATATCAATCGCCCAATCGTTTTACGTTGAATTCTTTTGTTTGACACCAAAATTCCCACTGAATGATGTGTACGAGTCAACATTCCTATTGTTATTTGTACCTCGTTCCCATTTCTTTGGTCAAACTTTTCTATAGGTAAGATCAAAGCCAAAATCCCCTCTCAATTCCTTTCATGAACGTGAGGTCCACTTTCAAAACTGAGATTCTTTTTTGATAAACGAAAGGACCTCAATTCTATTTGAACAATTCAGCCTATTAAAGGTAAAATTGTCTCAACTCCCACTTGGTTAAACCTTACTACAGTCAGGACAACAACCAAATCTCCTCTCGATTCATTCCACGAACGAGAGGTCCCCTTTCAATTTGAGTAATCAAACCTTATGACAGTTAGGATTATTCAAACCCGTCCAGATTCTTTAAGTAGAAATCTCACTTTGAGTTCCCTCTGTATCAGGAGATAGAATATAAAATTCTTCCTCTCCGATTTTGGGTTTGTCTCTACCAACAAACAAGAGACCAGGAGATAGAATATAAAATTATTCCTCTCCGATTTTGGGTTTATCTCTACCAACAAACAAGAGACCAGGAGATAAAATATAAAATTATTCCTCTCTAATTTTGGGTTTATCTCTACCAACAAACAAGAGAATAGGAGATAGAATATAAAATTCTCCCTCTCCGATTTTGGGTTCATCTCTACCAACAAACAAGAGATTGAAAGATAGAATATCCAATTCTTTCTTTATAATATTGGGTTTGTTGTCCTATATAGGAAACATAACCTACTTACATTTTAAAATCCATGTCGTTCATGCATGGGGGATGTTATCTCTATCCCTTATTGGAGATAAGCCTACATCTAACACATGTAGCCTACATATTCAATCTTGTAGTTCAAAGTCTAAGAGAATTTAATTCTTTTAGCCCAACGTTATATGTGAAACGGATTTAGATAATTCACATACTAGCCCGATTCAAACGGTAGTCGGTAAAGGCATATCAAATCCGTTGATGGCTGAGGATTTGCCAAAAATCCTATAAGTATTATGGTTATTTATTCTAAACAAGAATGAGTAATCATATTAAAATCTCAATGAGCAAAAGAGTTCACTATATTCACCAAAAAAAAAACATTCAAACAAAGCCAGATAAGAAAATATATGTTCTCAAAATTACAATAGCTTATAATGACGAATTTGATCCTCTAGTTGGGAGAGCTCTGTCGCATAAGCTTGTTCAAGCTTAGATACCAAATTAGCTTTAAAGCTTTCTTCATCAACACTTTGAATTCTGACGACTTCTTATTCCTTTTCGGCAAAAATCTTATCTTGAAGATTCAGCTGCCGAAATAGATTCTCCTCAGCTTGAGTTACCTCCGCCAGATCGGACTCCAAAACTTTATGGGCATCCCTAGCTTTCGCAAGTTGCTCTTCTAAGCGGGCCATCTCTGCTCGACTCGACTCTAAGTCACGATACAGGTCAACCTTGGCTTATGTCTTCTTGGTAACACTCACCCAGAGTTGATTAATACAGGTTTTAGCCTTTGAAGTTCGGATTCAGCGGACTTCTGAGAATCACGCCATGCCTACAATCTCAAGTCCATTCGAGGAGCAATATAAGAAGGCGCACCGTTAGCACGAAGACTCTTCAAATGTTCGATGTTTTGTTTAAGGTCGGCTAAGTAAGCTTCGATCGAATCGGCTAGTTCAGCGTATCCGTCTTCTCTAATTCCTGATACATGGCGGTCGAGAGATCTCCTAAAATGCTCGAAAGGGGATCCTTTAAGGATGATTCGATCAACCATAGTGTTTAAGAAAGAGACGAAACTTTGGACATCAGAGCAAATGACAGCTTTGTCCGGGTCTTCGTCTATTAATAAAGCTTGAATACGTTCAGATAAGGATGAAGGAGCTGCAAAGAGAACAAATAAAATAAGTGTAAGATATATACGCTCGTACATAGCAGTGAACGAAAATATATCAAGTTTACTGAAAGACCCCACAACTGGGTTACCTCGGTGTAACAACCGTGATTTTTCGATACGTATTAAAATAATTTTTCTAGTATTTAAAATATTATATTATATTATATTAATATTTTTCCTAATTTCTGGAATTTTTTGAGTTTTCAAAATAAATAAATAATAAAATATATATAGTCCTATATTTATTAATTCTGCTAAATATTAATTTATGGGTTAATGATTTTATATATAATCATTTTGTAGCTAATATTATAAGTGACCTTGTTAGTACATATATAAATATATAAATATTTAGATGTTATTTATTTATTAATATTATTATATGGTTAATTATTATTATAATGATTTTTTAAATATTATGAATAAATAAATAAATAAATATATTCCCATAATTTTTTCCCCTTAATTTTCTCTCATTTGAATTCCTACCATAATCCCCCTAATCAATTTCCAATCAATCCCAAATCACCCCCCATGTTTTTCTCCAGCCAAAATAAACTCTTCCATTTTTTTCTCTCATTTCAAAATTCAAAAAAAAGATACCAAATCAATCCTTTCTCTCTCCAATCTCTAATATTTTGTCATTCACCGTACCCTCTCCCTTACTTTTCTCTCTCCACAAATAACCCTCAAATCCAGCCTCCTTCTCTCTCCAATCACTCTCTCTCCTTTTATTCTTCTTCTCTCTCATTCTCTCTCAATCCCAGAGAACCCAAAACGAAACAAAAAAAAGAGAAAACAACCAACCCGACCCAGCTCCCCACCGCCGTTCACCGCCCCTACCAAGCCGACGACGCCGCTCCCACGCCGCCTCCAAGACCGCCGCCTGCACCCGAGCACGAACCCGACACCACCGCCTCCATCACCTCTCCCCGTCGAGCTCGCCCAACGCCTCCGGCCTCGTCGCGCCGCTCGAAACCGCCGCCCAGGCCGCTGTTTCCCTGAGCTGACCGCCGCCGCCTCTCCTCTGAAACCCCCAACCCCCGACCACGCCTCCACCTCCGTCTCCTCTTCATCTGCCACGCCGCCCATCACCCCTGCTCCGACACCCCGACGAGCCCAGCCCTCCACCTGCGCCTGAGCCCAGTTCCCCCGTGCCGTCGAACCCAGCCTCACCACCATCAATCACCGTGGATCTCTAGATCAGCTCTCCTCCGACTGTCACGCCGTCCACCGCTCGAGCACACCCCTTGCAGCAGCTCCTCCATTCGTCCGACAGTAGCCCTTCAGCCGTCGTCGATCAACCCTCTGGCCAGCAGCAAGCCGCTGCCCTCCATCGCCAAATCCTCCATCGTCGCTGTTCTTCGCCGCCCGTCATCAGACCCCCGGTCTCACAGGCAAGATCCCGAACGATTATTTCATTTTAATTATTAGTTTATCGTAAATTATTATGTGATTCGTCATTCAATTTCTAGATTTGTTATGAGTTAATTAATTTGATTAGTCTGTGATATATTATTATCTGCGTGGGTTGTTTGGCGAAATAATATTAGATAAATCATGATAATCTGATAAATAACATTTTCAGAATGACTATAATCTTAAAAGAAGTTATTTCAGTATCAGAATTATTTTGAGATGATTATGCTAATTTAAAAAGAATTTATTTTAAAAAGGAAATCATTTTAGATTAATTTTAATTAGAAAGGAAATTATTTTGCAAGAGGAAATATTAAAAAGAATGTTTTTAGAATTATTTAAAAGGAGTTATTTTGAAAAATAGAATTATTTTTGGATAATTATAACAAGAAATAAAAGATTTATTTTAGATAAGGAAATCATTTTGAAGTAAATAAATTTATTACTTTAAATGATTATTTTTGAATGTGTGATTCTCATTTTAATTATGTGATAATGTCATGATATCGTTGCGTATGATTGGTTGTACTTATTGTTTCCTATTGTGTTTGAGAACCCCTAGCAGTCCATGACTTAGTGGCCTCGTGCGTCATGAACAGACTTAGTGACATGTGTGAGTGTGTTGACTGAGTTAGGTGGTGAACCCGAGTTTTAATGAGGAATATGGTTGACTTAGAAAATACAAGAGAGTTGGGATGGGGGAAGTCCATGTTCATGTGATCGGATAAGACTGTTGATGTATCTTCCAGGCTCGCGCCAGTGAATTCGTGTAGTCACTGGGGTTGGTTTGTTGGGCTAAAGTGAATTCGTGTAGTCACTTTAGTCAGTGAATTTGTGTAGTCACCTGAGCTTTGCCTGAGTTCGGACCAGGCCGAGATCGGATTGCGTCTAGTCCTCTGACCGATTCGTGTAGCGGTATTGGATGCGCGTAGAGGATTTGTGAACAGTCAGTTATCCGGTAATATGAGCGTTGACTCTGTGTGAGATGTGGACCAGTGACCTGTTATAGGATGATTAGTTACATGACCTCGATTCTTGGCTAAGTATGATTCTTGTGAGATGTAGGCCGATTGCACTTCTTTTTACACATAGATCGGGATTAATATTTAATGATCTACAATTTAAGACATATGGTATATACATGAGGGTTTCCTTGTTTGGATTATTTCGCTCGACGTACTACGTCTCATGTTGTAGATTTTTAAGTATTAATTCCATCTATTGTATGCCCTGTTATTCGTGTGATTGTTTCTGATCGCTAGCTGCATGATCTTGTTACCTGATCGATGTTGGATGCTTTATGTTTATCATGTTAGTAGTGTTTTCGCATGTTGATTTGTGGATTTCAGTTATACATTATTTTGTTATTTCTGTTATCGTATCGTTTCTTGTTTTGGATTTTCGTTGTTTTATTTTCTTGTGGGGTCGGGTCTTGCCGTGCACCATGCACCTGACGTACACCTGTTTTCTCTGGTGTACGTCAGACTTAGAGGAAGAACAGGTTCAGCCGGGAGATCATCAGGAGCCAGAGGATTCTCAACAGGAGTGCCTTGTAGATGGAGCAGAAGAACAAGCCGAAGCTTAGTCATTCCTTTCAGTTTGTTTGTAGCACATCCATTTCCTTTTGATCAGTGTATTTTTATATTCTCCAGTATTCCATTCAGATTTGTATAAGGGCATGTTTGACCCGCATTTTATGTCTGGGATGATATTCATTTGTGATATGTATTATTTTATTCTGAGTTGTCTTTATATTCTTGCTATTGTGATCGGGGACCTGTGACATTGCTTTGTTTTATTTCCAGACGCTTAGCGTATTAGATTGAGAAGAAGAGGTCTAGCACTTATCTCTCCTCAGTCTAATACGTCGCGGGCTTGCTCGCGTCCCGATTCCCTGGTATTTTGGGAAGCGGGGCGTGACATTACCAGTTAAACAATATTCACATGGTGGCAATTGAACATTAGATAGTGCAGGAAGCAAGTATATTCTGATAATTTCTTTCATTTTTGAAATACTAGCATGTCCTAATTTAGAATACCACAATTCAGACTCAGAAATATAACAGGACAAGTAGTTCAAATTCAAAATTTTATTATCAGAATTATTACAAACTACTAGAAGAATGCATAATTCATGCTCGGGCACATA
>BQKN01059398.1:0-33915 GCA_022839385.1 Asparagus kiusianus
AGAAGTCTATAGAGCCTCGGTCTCTGTTGGCCGGCTACCTCGCACTCTGGTTGAAGAAGTGCGTTGTTCCATACCAGTCTTCGGATGACTTACCAGTCGAGGTGCTCTTCCCGGCAGTCCAGTTAGCCTATGGGCGGGAGCTGTCCCTGCTTCCAGCAATGGTGGCCAGCATTCATTGCGGGCTCCGGGGCGTAGTTCGTGTTCTTACCCACGTGGGTTCTAAGCCCTCGACCGAGCTTACCTGCCCGAAGGTTGAGCTGCCTTATGCTTATTTGATGGCGTGGTTCGTTCTACACCGGCCTGACTTGATGTCAGCTCCCCGCATCGTTGACACCCCTGTTCCTTTCCTACAACTGTTGGAGAGGAGTAGGTGGCTTGGGAAGAAATTTGAAGATGTACAACAAGAACTTCAAGTTCGTCAGAACTGGGAGCTCTTCAAGTGCTTTCCTCACTTTTCTGGACGTTATGGCGAGGAGTTGACTGATATGGAGAAACCCCAAACTAACCGGACTGCTCTCGACGTCAGTTGCTTCCGATGGCTAGTAAACATCCGCATCGGGTATCTTGTTCTTCGGGTGAAGAACCGTTGCCATATCGAGCCTTACCTTCCTTGCCGTTTCGCACGTCAGTTCGGCTACGACCAACTATATGTTGGGAACCCGAGCCGTGGTTTACAGGTTAAGGGAGGGCTTGTCGATGGTATACGAGCGTGGTTATGGACCATGGTTGGTTGCACCGGGGCTCGGTTTGCTCTTCCTTCGTATAAGCGCAAACCGATGATCACCTTCCTTAGCTGCAAGTGGTTCCTTTCTGCCTATGAATCCATAGGTGTGAAGAGCCTTTCGGAGTTAGAGTCTGAGCACTTGGTTCAGGCTGCTATGACGGCTGCTCGGAAGCAGGGGAAGAGGCCTGCTCAATCTCCTCCTTCAAGCAGAGTTGATGGAGAGCACCTTCCTGCGGATGGCGATGAAGCTTGTGAGGAGGAAATGGGCATAGACACCGACCAAGTAGAACTTGATGCAGGTTTGTCATGCTTCTTGATTCCCTTCTCCTCAACTTTGGTACATGAAATAATCCTTGTTGTTTCAGGTGGATCGGCCGATGACCATGAACCTCTCGCTTCACGTCGTGCGAAATCCAAGTTTGGTGGACAAACTTCGCACAATCGTCCCGTCGGTTCTAAGAGGGGTGGTCCTTTGAAAAGGAAGAAGATTGCCTATAGACCTCCTGTTGATCAACGCTCTCATGGAGTAGATTCCGGAGGCTTTGCCGACAGGGAGGAAGGTAACCCTCCGTCATTTTTGTTGTTTTAGCATGATCTTCCTTCTGGAATTCGTAACCATGCCTTATGTTCCAGAGTTCCTTGAAGAGGGTGAACTCCCATTGCCTCCTGTATCCCCTAGTCCAGAAAACATGGATTGCTTCGTGCAGCAGATGTGTGACGCCCTTCATGACGGTTCTCTGGGCATCGATTTGAACATTGATCTTGGGCCAGAGTATAGTGTCGAGCCCACCGCTTCTTACTCAGGTATACCTGCATTTGATAATATCTCTTTTGATCATGGGGAAAGAGAACTCGACTGAGGGTGAATGCTTTCATGATGTAGGTTTTGAAGACCAGGGGAATGCCTCTGCGCCGAGTTTCTGCGGTCCTGACGCTGGGCTGCTAGTCGATATGCTGGATGAACAGGCCGCCAAAGGAACTGCGGGACCACCCTTTACGAGCGATACACTCACAGGTACATCATCAGCCACTAGGACTGATTCTCCTTTGACTACCGACCCTCCCCGTGTTCTAGAAGATGGTGGACTTGCGGGTATGCCGATGATCTTATCACCCTTATTCTCTTTATTTGCCTAAATTTCCATTTTGACTAATGAAGAGATATAACTATAGGACCAGGCGTTGCGCCTGATGCTGCTGCAGTTTCTGGGGCTGATAGTTTGCTTGGGAGCCATGTCTCCTTGCCACAGCCGAGAGATATGACTGATTCGCCTGCAGGGGTCGATACACCCTTCATGGCTAATCCTCTTGTTATCTCAGAGTCTACCGTGCCTCCACCCGAGGGTACTTCCGCCAGTACAGGTATACTTCGAATTTCCCTTCGGGTTTCCTTGCCATATTTGATAATCTCTTAATTTTCCCCACTACTGCTCGCAGGAGCTCGATCATCCTTACACGAGTGTGTTCGTGTCCTTTTGGGCGACTATGATCCTGATAGGGAGATCTTTCGCGCGGACCTCAGCTTCTTCATCGCCTTTTATAATGGCATGATTGAGAAACTCCTTCTCCGAGGATACTGCTTTGACCAGTTCAGGCGTTCCTTTTCTCGCCACATGCTGATGATGAGGGAAGAAGGACACCCAGAGTTGGCTGATTCCTTCACTGCTGATTTTACTGCTCTGGAGTCAGAGGTTCGAGAGTTGAGAGATTTGAAGGCTGGTGGAGCTTCTTCTTTCATGTCTTCTCAGATAGAGGATAGAATGACTCAGTGGCGTGACTTAAGATCTTCCATCGGCAGCGAGCTTCGGGCCCGTGAACAATCTGTTACGCAGCTGATGGCCAACCTGGCGAAGAAGGACACCAGCAAAGGCGAGTTACTCAGCTCCCTAGATTCTACTCGTGCAGAGATAGCTAGGCTGAAGGAGGCCTTGGGACGTGCTGAAGAGTCTGCTGCTATAATCACCGAGGACCTGGTTGGATTGGAGCGTTCTCGTGAATGGACACTCGACAAGCTGGGATCAACGCAGGAGGGATTGATGAAGCTGCGAACTGAAGCTGCGGAGGTCCTGAGCAGTTCCGAGGATTCTGTCCGAGCTAGCTTGCAGGCGGAGTTCGAGCAGAGCTATATGGACAGGCTCTCCGGTTTAGAGTCTCATATTCTTAGCCGTCAGCTGCCTTCGGGTTGACGAACTTGTTGTTGTATGCTTTTGTCTTGATTCTTTATGATAGACTCTGTACTTGCTTCTTTTAACAGGATGTTTTGGTGCACCCCCAGCCTTTAATGCTATGACTTTGAGTTCGTAACTCTGTGATTCATCATTTTCTTTTTATGAAAAAAGGCACTTTGCACCGCGTATTAGGCTATGACTTATCCCTACTTAGGATTCGGGATAAAATTCCCCGTGCGTGTGAAGCCCGGATTGTGGTGTTATTAATAACAACCGGCCACAATGTGGAATATGTGGGCTTTTGTCCCTTTTTACGGTTAAGGACTAACCGGCAATGCGTGTTAGGCACTGACTTTGGGATTTTTGGCAAACCCCCAGCCTTCAACGGGTTTGACTTGCCTTTACCGATTGCCGTTTGAATCGGGCTAGCATGCGAATTATCTAAATCCGTTCCGCATGTGACGTTGTGCTAAGAAAATTGCTTCTCTTAGACTTACTGCTATGATATTGAATACATAGGCTTCATCTTTCTCACGGGAAAGACTACCCGGCAATGCCGGTTAAGCATTGACTTCATCCCTGTCTTTTCTGAAAGCAAAGACAGAGGAAAAGGTGCTATGATTTTGAATACCTAGACTTCGTCTTTCTCACGGGAAAGACTACCCGGCAATGCTGGTTAAGCATTGACTTCATCCCTGTCTTTTCTGAAAGCAAAGACAGAGGAAAAGGTGCTATGATTTTGAATACATAGACTTCGTCTTTCTCACGGGAAAGACTACCCGGCAATGCCGGTTAAGCATTGACTTCATCCCTGTCTTTTCTGAAAGCAAAGCCAAGGGAAAGGTGGGACTAGAAGTGGGATCTCCACTCCGAGAATCGAAAAGATTCGGATAATCCTAACTGTCGTAAGGTTTGATTATCGAATCGAAAGGTTCAAACGACCCTAACTGTCGTAAGGTTTGGTCATTTGACTCTGAAGAGGAAGAATTTTATATTCTATCTTCAGCAGGAAAGGAAACTCGAGGTGGGATCTCCACCCCCAGAATCCGAAGGATGAAACTAGGAGTGGGATCTCCACTCCGAGAATCGAAAAGATTCGGATAACCCTAACTGTCGTAAGGTTTGATTATCGAATCGAAAGGTTCAAACGACCCTAACTGTCGTAAGGTTTGGTCATTCGATTTGAAATTGGACCTCTCGTTCATTGAAGGAATCGAGAAGGGATTTTGGTTGTGGTCCTAACTGTAGTAAGGTTTGACCAAGTGGGAAATTTGAGACGATCCTAACCGTAGAAAGGTTTGATCGATCGATTTGTGGACTTCTCGTTCTTTGGACGAATCGAGAGGGGAATTTGGCTTTGGCCCTAACTGTATTAAGGTTTGACCAAGTGGGAATTATGTGGTGGAGACTATGAGTAGTCAAAAACAACTGAAAGTTTTGCGAGGGGAGAATCAATCTACCGAATGATTAAATCTCCTCTCAGCAAATGAGTGCTTGTGAGAGTTAGATTCTGACAAACAAGAATATTCGGAATTCGAATATTGACTTCTTGTTCATCAGCGACCGGGTTATCCCTAAGAATACCCCGATGTGGTATTCTTCCGGGAACTTCCCGGTATCTCAATTCTTCTGAGGATACTAAGGATAGTATCTTTTCAGAAATTTGCCATTTATTGGCATCATGAGCCGGTCACCATCTTTGGTGACTAGGCGATAGGCGCCGTTCGAGTAGACTGTTTCCATTACGAACGGTCCTTCCCATTTGGGTTCAAACTTGCCTGTCTTCTTGGAATTAAGGATCATAGGACGCCTTTCAGTCAAGACCAAATCCCCTTCCTTAAAACTCCTTTGTCGAACCTTTTTGTCGA
Source organism: Asparagus kiusianus (assembly GCA_022839385.1). Classification (NCBI taxonomy): domain Eukaryota; kingdom Viridiplantae; phylum Streptophyta; class Magnoliopsida; order Asparagales; family Asparagaceae; genus Asparagus; species Asparagus kiusianus. Next base: position 4,761 of record BQKN01059398.1, read on the forward strand.
AGGCCCGAGAAATCCTGGCTTGGTAAAACTCGATGTGCTGTTGAGCTTCCAGGCGCTTTTCATCGAGCATCTCGAGTTCTTCAAGGCGCTTCTGATGCTGTTCTTCGGTCGTCATCTGGGTTGCAAGAGCGATCCGAAGGGATGGAATTTGAACTTCCAGAGGGAGAACGGCTTCACATCCATACACCAATGAGTATGGGGTGGCGCCGGTCGGTGTACGCACCGTGGTACGATAGGCCCATAGAGCCGCGCCGAGCTTATCATCCCAATCTCGCTTGTTATTTTTCACAAGCTTTGACAAGAGCTTTATGATAGTCTTGTTGAAGGCTTCGGCTAATCCGTTTGCTGTGGGATTATAAGCCGTTGACGAGATGTCCTGAATTTTGAACTTTTCGCAGAACCTTATGAAGGCATTGCTGATAAATTGAGGACCGTTGTCGTGTATGATTCATCTTGGAACACCATGCCGGTAAATGATATGGTGCTTGATGAATGCAATGACGTTGCTCGTTTTGACTTCTCTGAGTGGAACTGCTTCAGCCCATTTGGAGAAGTAATCAGTGATCGCCAGGATGAACCGATCGCCTTTAACCGAAGGGGGATTGATAGGACCAACAATGTCCATTCCCCAGGTCTCGAACGGCCACGACATAACCGAAGGATGTAGATGTTCCGGAGGCTGGTGCATGTAATTCGCGTGTACTTGACACGCGTGACACTTCCGGGCGTATACAATTGCCTCATGCATCATGGAGGGCCAAAAGTATCCCATTCTCCTGATACGATCATAGAGCTTGGGGCCAGGTTGGTGCGCGCCGCACTCTCCTTCGTGCGCCTCCTTAAGCACTTCTTCAGCTTCTTTGGTTGATAAGCAACGTGCCAGCATGCCATCATACCCCCTGCGGTATAGCGTTCGATTCTCCGTATTATAGTAGAATCTTGGAGCTCTTCGTCTGATCGACTCTCTCTCCTTCACGTCTTCTGGCAAGATTCCGTGTAGGACGTAGTCAATAATGGGGAAACGCCAATCCCGGGGCTCGAACTCAGTCTGAGTTGTGTGCACCTCCTGGACCTCCTCCTCCCTGCCATTTTCATCGCGAAGCGGCACTAAGAGTTGGTGAGTTCCTACCGTGACAAATTGTTCTGTCCCGGGTGGCTGTGCCAGAGATACAGCTAAAGCTGCTAACGCATCTGCGTAAGTGTTCTGCAACCGCGGAACGTGCTCGATGAAGAACCCTTCAAACGACTTCGCTAGCTCCACCGCCATCTTGTGGTATGGTAGCAAATCCTGACTTCGGACTTCATATTCCCCTTTAACCTGTTTGACTATCAGTTGAGAATCACCGAAAGCTTCGAGATACTCAACCCCCAGTTCTTTGGCAAAGTTGAGTCCTATAATCAGTGCGTTGTACTCTGCCACATTATTCGAGCATGGCTCGGTTAATGAGTAGGCTCGAGGCATCACATGTTTTCCCGGGGAAACTAAGACAACTCCAACTCCGGAGGAGACCTTAGAACATCCAGGAGTACCTGCGGCATTAGCTGCTCGTGAAGCGCCGTCGAAGTACAAACGCCACACTTGTTGGTGCGAAGTTGTGTTGACTTCGTGGGTTTCATCAGGTAGGTCGTCGTATATCTCGGCGGCGTCCGTAGTTGGATTAGCTGCCAAGAGATCACAGATGGCCTGTCCTTTTACTGACTTCTGCTGTTTGAAGTGCAGATCGTATTGGGACAAGAGTAAAGCCCACTTTGCTAATCGCCAGCTCATTGAAGCCGGTTGAGTCATGAACACTCGGACCGGGTTAACTTTGGAGATGACATAGATGGTTTGTCCCACCAAATAATGTCGCATCTTCTGTATGGCGAATACCAAGGCGAGGCACTCTCTCTCAATCATGGGATATCGGGATTCCGCGCCTACCATGGTTAGGCTTAAGTAATACACCGCCTGCTCGTGACCGTTATCGTCATCTTGTGCAAGCAATGCACTTAATGAGTGGCTCGTCGTCTTGACATAAATCAAGAACGGTTTGCCCGATTTCGGTGCAACGAGTACGGGAGGTTTCGAGAGATATTCTTTGATACTCTCGAACGCCTTTTGACAAGCCTCGTCCCATACGAATGACACGCCCTTCTTTGTGAGCCTGGAGAATGGTTGGCATTTCCCCGAAAGGTTTGAGATAAACCGACGGATATAAGCCAATCGCCCTTGCAGTCCTCTGAGCTCTTTGAGGTTCCTCGGAGGTTGCAATTCATTGATCGCCTTTACTTTATCCGGATCAATGTGAATACCTTTGGTGGTGACGACGAACCCCAGGAATTTGCCACTGGACATTCCGAGGAAAGATTTGGTTGGGTTCATCTTCAACTGGTGAGCCCGCATCAAGTCGAACATGGTCTTCAAGTCTTTGATGTGATCTTTCTTATCACGACTTTTCGCAACCAAGTCATCTACGTAGCATTCGACAGTCTTTCGGAGATGTTCCTGAAAGATCTTCGACATAGCTCGCTGATATGTAGCACCTGCATTCTTCAAGCCGAAGGGCATGACTGTGTAGCAGAATACGCCAAGAGGTGTTCGGAACGCGGTGTGCTTCTCATCATCTGGATGCATCTTTATCTGGTTGTAACCAGAGAAACCATCCATAAAAGACATCCTCTCGAACCCACACGTGTTGTCGATGATAACATCCGTGATGGGGAGAGGAAAGTCATCTTTTGGGCAAGCAGCATTGAGGTCCCTGAAGTCGATGCATATCCGGATCTTCCCGTTCTTCTTTAGGACCGGAACAATATTGGCAAGCCATTCGGGATATTGCTCCTCTCGGATAAATCCCGAATCGACGAGCTTTTTGACTTCAGCTTCGATCGCTTCCATCATTTGCGGACGAAACCGTCGTTGTTGTTGTTTGACTGGTTTGACATCCGGCTTAATGTTGAGACGATGCACCGCTACATTTGGGTCGAGCCCTGGCATGTCTTCATAATTCCAGGCGAATACATCGATGTATTCCCGGATAAGAGAGATCAACTCTTCTTTCTCCTCGGGCAAGAGGCTGTCGCTAATGAATATCGGCTTTGGATTCTCCTCGGTTCCCATATTCACCTGGACGACTTGGTCTTCGGTAGGAGGCTCTCTTTGCTCGAACCGGTCACCGTACTGCATGCTTAAGTGATGAACCCACGGGTCTTCCCATGTCGGCATCTCATCATCTTCTTCTATTGTCGTTGGATCAACCGTGACCATATTCGACATTAGCTTCTTAAACATATCACCAAGACTAACGTCGGAATCCCAATCCGAAGAGTCGGAAGAATATCCCTTCCTAGTCTTGTTAGCGATTTGGTCGATGATTTGTCAGCCACACTCATCATCTGATGAGACATAGCCTAGACCTCTTTTGTGGCGATAATAATTATCGGGTTTTCCCTTCGGTACATAGGCCATCCGGGGTGGAACCCGTGGACCTCGACCAAAGAAAAGACCCTCTCCGATCTTGAAGTCATAGCCGTGCATTTCCATCATGTTGCGTGCTTTCGCATCGTATTTGGATAGATGACGGGCTGGTTTATCATCGTTGTCTTCCTCTTCCACGAAATGGTTGGGTATCGGAGATGCTCTTCCTTTGCCGTAGACGACCTCCTTTCCACCCCCAATCCCTGCGGGGATGATGAGCGTTGTTCCGCAAGGGTCGTGTACCTGCTTCTTCGTCAAACAAAATGATTGAAGAGGCATATACAAATTAGGGTTAGCATAGAGTTCGTTAGTGATATCATCGAGACCCGTCGAGTACTCTAAATCATTGTTTATTGATAGTTCTTCGGCAAGTTGCCAATTACAACTATCTTCCGATGATTCATCATCGTCAAGATTGATTACAATGGGTACAATGTCGTTTAAAACAAAACCGCCATCATAATCAAGCCCTGGTTCGGTATCAGCTTCATCTCCGCTGTCCGTTCCTTGGGCCGATGGTTCAGTATCGGATTCAGCGCCGTATAAAAGGGAATCGGTGAAATAATTCTCCAATCCCTTGAATGGTTGCTTATCCGCGACCACCGTCTTGACCTCATTATCTGTGCCCACATATTTGAGGCATTGATGCAGAGTTGACGGGACTATAAGGTTACCGTGGATCCAAGGCCGACCCAACAGTAAATTATAGGAAGTTTCCGCGTCAATCACATAGCATGTTACTTCCGACTTCAAATCCCCGATCTGGCATTTGATTCGGATCTTCCCCAAGGGTTTGGACCCGCTGGTGTTGAATCCGTAAATCGTCGTGCCAGTGGAAGCTAATTTGCTAGTCGGGATTCCGAGATGATGCATCAATCGGAATGGCATGATGCTGACAGCGGAACCCGGATCGACTTGGATCCGGTTGACAACGCTGGAGCCAATATGCCCGGTGAAATACAGGGGCCTATCATGATTTGAGTTCTTCGTCTGCATATCTTCCTTGGTGAAAGAGATGCAGGGGAAGTGATGTGCCGCCAGATTGCATTGTTGAGCTGAGGACTCCGGTTCTTCGGAAGATGGTTTGATCCGGGTCAGGAATGCTTCCGAATCACTCAAGGCTTCTTGTAGCGCTTTCCGTGTATCCTTTGACAACCGCAGCAACTCGTACAGGGTTATGCGTGCCGGGATGTTGGCCAATTGCGCCATAATGTCGAAGTGAGGTGGAGAGCTTGTATTCCCCGGTTTGTCTCGTCCAATTGGATGATTGAATCGAGACGGCCTCGGGTTCTGAGCTTCTTGACGTACGGGCTCTTTTCCCTTATCCTTCTGCGGGATTCTCTCCGTAGCTGCTGGCGTTGGGGGAATTGCTGCAATCCCTAGTTCTGCCAGCGTCTTGGAAGGTGGGGTTTTGGTACCCAACTGCTCGGTGGCATCCGGATACTTGAAATGATACTCATTCCCGCTCCGGGTTGCAAAAGCTTCCTGCTCATCTTCAGAAAGCGGGAAAGTCGGAATTTTGTCGTCATCCACCCCCGGTATGGCAGAAGCACCGTAGCACGATTTGCCCTTCCTCTTCGACTTCTTCTTATTCTTTGTGGAAGAGGTCCCGGCCCATTGCTCATCTGTGATCAAATCCGGATGAACCCACAAGATCTCGCCATTTGGGGCTGTGTGTGGCACAAGCCCTTTCTGGCGCTGCTGGTGTGGATCATCGTTCACTGTCTTCACCGCCGCTTTGATCACTGACTCGTGTTGGAACCAACTCGAGGGAACAGATCCAAAGCTAATGGATACGGTGTTTGCGCCCACCTTTTTCTCCTTGGGCTGTTTCATAGTGATGACCCCAACATCGATCAGGGCCTGAATTTTATCCTTGAGAGCGTAGCATACCTTGGTAGGATGGTGCACCGCTCGGTGGAATGCGCAGTATTTCGGATCATTGACCCTCTTGGCATCTTCTTGATCCTGAATTGGCGGCAGCTTGATCTTGTTGTTCTCGACCAAATACTTTAAGATACCGGGGATTTCATCCTCTTTGAACGAGTAGACTTTTGGGAATCTCGGCTCCCCAACCTTTTGCTTCTAGGGCTGTTGCTGCCATCTTGGTTGTTAAGGCGCCCTCTGTTGCTGCTGCTGCGGCTGCTGTGGATGTTGCGGCTGCTGCGGCTGTGCTTGTACTTCAAAGACTTGATTTGCGACCACCGCATTCGCATGCGCCTTCCCTTTACCCTTGGGGGTAAAATTTGGTTGCGGGGTATTGTTGGGAATTTAACCTCTCTCCGCTTTCTTCCTCTTGAGGAATCGTTCAGCTCGCTCTCCACGCATCTTCAAATCCTTCCAGGTTTTAGATGGCGCCATTCCCATGGCTTCAAGGATGTCGAGCGTAAGGTTGTTGTGGCAAGTCTCGAGGATGAAATCCTCGCTGACCGGATCCCTGCAATTCATAGCTTTGTTCCGGAATCTCTTCACGAAGTTTTCAACCGTCTCGCCGTTCTTTTGCTTTTCATCGAACAGCGTACCGATTGAAACCTCGGTGTCATCATCAAAGAAGTTTGTTAGGAACATGTCCTCCATGTCATCCCAGCCGTTAATGCTCCCAGGCTTGAGACGGCGGTACCAATCGAAGGCGGCTCCGCGAAGAGTGCCGACGAATGACCGCACCATGAGGGGCTCATTTCCGGAAATGATTCCTAAATGAGACTTGAAGTAGATTAAATGCTGGGTAGGGGAACCCTTCCCATCAAACGGCGTAAAGTTAATCAGATTAAACTTTGCCGGATATGGGATCGATTCCCACTCCCTTGGATAGGGGCAGGGTATACCAGACCTTTTTACCTCTTGAGCATTCATCAATGCGTTGATTTTGCTCTCCAGGTCCTTCATCTTCCTGTCCTCACTCGTCTCGGTCTTCGAGTGGCTTCGAGGTGAGGTGACATGGTCCTCTTTTGCATTATCCTCTACGGGACCACCCCCAGTGCTGGTGTTGACAGGAGGAACGTTGACATTATCCCCTTCCCGTTCATGTTCCTCTGGATTGCGTTGGCTCGGTTCTCCTTGGTGAACCGTTATCGCCGTGATCTGTTGGTCGTGCATCTCCCTCATCCGCTGCATGGCCATCTCCATTTCAAATTTGAAGCTCTCCTTTTGCTTGGCCAGGGCTTCTTCAAGTATCTTCGACACTTGTTCGGCGCTGATCATGAGCGATTCATAAGGTTGGCCCGCACTTGAAGTTGTGTCGTCGGATGCGACGACGGAGCAGGTATCAGAATCAGCATCTGATTCTTCTTCTTCTAGGGAAAGTCCCTTATGTACTCTTGGGTAATTCTTTCGTTTGATGGTTCCCGACCGCAACCATGTCATGCATCGGGAAGCCTCGGCAAGCTGATCCAAGTTGAGACGTGGTGTTGATCCCCCTCTGCCGGTCATGTTGACTGACACTTTCGAGTATTCATCCTCTCAGCGGAGCGATTTCTTCTTGTGGAAACGCTTCGGCTTGGAGAGTCTCTCGAACACCGAGATTCTTGTTGGGGTCTGAGCACAGCAACACTCGGACAGCACTGCCTTGATAATGTTGGCACACGGGCAGCGGGACTCCATATCCTGCACGTATCTCTTTCGAGATTTTTCCACACTCCCAGCCCTGTAGTACAGCTCATCAGCTTGATAGCTGGAGCAACCTACAGAGTGTTGGTAGGTGTCCCTTGGTATAACACGCTCATCCTCAGACGAGTGTGTTTCCCTTTGGGAATGCAAAACATGGTTAGATTTTTCAAGAGTGGCCCGTTCAATTTTACGCTTTTGGGAGCGTAGAAATTGAACGGGCTCTTTTAGTTCGACTCGCAACTCAGTGCGGTCGGTGATAGGGGCTTTCCCTTTTTCATCTTTCTTGGGGGGATTGATTCGACCCCCGGTCTGGTTTTTAACTTGGGGACCTTTCAATGGTCCCAGCCGTTCTTTGACGGGTATTCTTCCTCGGTTCTCCGGTAAGAGACCGAGGCGACTCGTCAAAGGAACCTAGGATCTTGAATGATCCCCTTTTTTACCTGGCCCTGTTGAGGGTGCCGGTACAGGAGGAGTAGGCTCTGATTTGGTTGAACTCTGGGCGATAATCTTGCCCTTCTTTGCTGGAAGTGTTGGTGTCGATTTAGGAACCCACACCAATTTGCCTTTGGATGGTGTTTTGACCACCGTTTCTTGCTGCATCTCCTCTGCCTTCTTCAGGAGGAGTCGGGCATGTGCGAGTAGGGCACGGTGCTTCTTGATTCGCTCCTCGAGCGTGGAGCGGTTCCTCTTGACGCGGATCCACTCACTTGCTTCTGTTTTGGAGGGGAGGTTGATTACTTGCCGTTGCTCTTGCCGCTGCCTCGACTTCAGATCCTCTGCATAGCGCACTCCATCTTTCGACTCCTTAGCCCTGGCGAGCTGTTGAGCGAGGCGTTGGCGGCGTCTTTGGATTGCCCTTTTTGATGGAGTTGGAGCAGCATCACCCATTGCCTTTGGTGCTGTTGGATCTATGTTCTTGACCACACTGATCGACGCAAGGCCGTTGTGTGGTGCAAGTGTAGCAGCAGCGACGGCGGGGTCTTGAATTGAGGAGTTGGAGATCCCGCAAGCCCTTTTTGGAGATGGGTTCTTCCTGCGCCGATGCGGAGAGGCAGATCTGGAGGAGGAGGAGGAGAGGTACTCTTCATACTTCTGCTGGTCGAACTCGTACTCGACCTCTTCATTCACCCGGATCTTGAAGGCCGGTTGCGTCACTCCGATCTCGGCAGCGTGATCGGTACAACTCCTCGATTCCGTCAATGAACGAGAGGTCCACAAATTGAGCGATCAAACCTTCTTTCGGTTATGATCATTCTCACACTCCCACTGTGGTCGCCAGCTTGTTTCCGGTAAAAGTTGCTGTTTTCATTAATGTTCTCTTTTTTCGAGATCTGTTATAACTTCGATCGTTACAATAGTATAAAATGAAAACAAAGGGGTTACAACTTAAACGAAAATAAACACGAGAGCCCGGTTTGGTACGGTCTCGCTTGCGTGGGTTGTTGGCCTGTGACGGGGATGTTGATATCCGTGGACCGCCGACTCTTCAAGATCCTTCCGGAAAAATCCGGCAGAGTTTCGTCTATCCGCGTAGGATATAGAAACAGAACCTCGTCGATCCGCGCAAGATCTAGAGGTTATAAGCGTATATCTCGGCTAAAACGAGATAATAGCTCTTCTTAGTGTCATCGCTAAGGAGCAACACTAAGGAAAGGGGGGTGAATGACGGTGGATACTCCTCGATCCGGCAGGGTTCGCCGCTCCAAACTCCGAAATTTCAGATCTCGAGGATAATCCCAAGACCGGAAATTCTTCTCCCAAAACCAAGGCTAAATCAGAGCAAAATCAAGAGCCCTTGTAAATGGAGGGCTAAGGGGGCTATTTATAACCAAATAAGAGACCCTAGGGGTCATATGGACACCCCAAGAGGAGAGACACCCCCCTAGGGGTGTCCTGGCCAAGGCCGGGACACCCCCCATGGGGTGTCTCGGCCAAGGCCGGGACACCCCATGTGGGGTGTCTCGAGCCTGTCGAGACCTGTTTGGGTGTCCCCGGTTCAGCCCGGGGTCGTGCCGTTGTTCCGCCGCTGTCCCGCTGTTGACTTTTCGTCCGAACTCGGATTTGAGTGATTTCAGATGCGTTGGAATCGTGACGGCGAGCTCTGTAGGCCCCGATGGTTGGATTATCCGTGGGGTGATCGGGGCACAGCGGGCGTTGGTCCGATTGCGGTGATCGCGGGGTTTTCGGTCAACCCATATCCTCGTGATTCTGACGTTCTGTCGGCTCACGTAATCCGTCGGTTTGCTTTTAGTCGCTCACCGGCGTCATTTGAATTTCTTGTGAACCAGGTAGTGACGTTCGATCGTCGCTCGTTGACACCAAGCTATGTGCGGGGACCTATTGGCAATTTTCGATGCCTACAGGGCTTTCTTTATGAAAGTGTTCGGCAAGATCTGATGATTCTCCTCTGAAATTTGTGGTTAGCTGGACAATTTGACAGCACCTTGTAGGCGTATAAAATTGCCTATAGGTCCCTTCGCACAGCTCGACACGAGGAATCGACAAATCAACGAACCATCGAGTGATGAGGCGACGAGGTCAACAAATTGCACGCGATCAACAGAATGCATTCGCGTGCGGAATCAATCCAACGGTTCGGGGAGTCAATGAGTCGTTCAACCAAGAACGGACTTGGATGAATCGTGATCGAATCAAGATCAGCTTCGGACTCGAACTCAGAAGTGGATTTACTGCCAAATCGGGAATCAAGTCAACAAATCGATTCCAGACCAAGTCAACCACAAACCCGAATCACGGACAAAGTGTAGGCATCGAAAATTGCCCATAGGTCTCCACAAACAGCTCAGTGTTAAAGAACGACCATGAACGTCACTATCCGATCCACAGAAGTTCGATTGATATCGATGAACGGTTGAAGTGAATCGACGAACTACAAAGGCACGGGCTAATCGGGAGCCCCACGATGTTTACAAAAGGAACAATGCCCCTCTTGCCTCGATTATTTTACAAACAATCCAACTAATGGAGCTGATAGAACTCTTCGTCCGGCTTCCAACACACTTTGAATCACTAAAATCCGAGTTCGGACGAAGAATTTATAGTGAAAATGGACGAATGTACCTCAACGGAGCGTCTCGGTTAATGTGAGACACCCCAGGGGTGTCTTAGATTTTCTGAGACACCCCAAAGGTGTCTTAAATTTTTTGAACACCCCAGAGGTGTCTCGGATTTTCCGAGACACCCTAAGGGTGTCTCGGAAATTCCAAGACACCCTAGAGGTGTCTTGGAAATTCCGAGACACCCCAGAGGTGTCTCGGAATTTTTGAGACGCCCTAGGGGTGTCTAGGCTTTTCCTAGACACCCCACACCCCCCATTGCCTATAAATAGTAGCCTTGGGCCTTCATTTTAAGGATCAGGATTTTTGGAGAGGATTGGCGAAGCCCTGCTGCAGTGAAGAGTGATCGTGCCCTTCAACAGAGGAGAGTTCTTTATCAGATCTTCATCACCCGCACCCGTTCCTTAGCATTACCCCTCGTCGGTAATACTAAGAAGAGCAAATATCTCGCTTTATCCGAGATAGGCGCTTCAAGCTTCTAGATCTCCTCATGGATCGACGAAGCTCTGCCCGATTTTCTCAGATCAGATCTGACTGCCAGGTGGTCCACGGATATCGACGTCCCCGTCACAGGCTAAAGACCCACGCAAGCAAGAGACCGCAAAACAGGATCTTGTGTTTATTTTCGAAAAGTTGTAATCTTTATTTTTGTTATTTGAATTTTATTTTGTAACGCTTAAAGTTTAATGAAATCAATGATGAAGGCAACTTTTTCCGAAAACAAGCTGGCGACCACAGTAGGAGCCAACAGCCTCGCTGTCGAGGCTGTCGTGACATAACCGTCATTCAAGATCCGGGTGAACGAGGAGATCGAATACGAGTTCGATCAACAAAACTTTGAAGAGTACCTCTCTTCCTCCTCCTCCAGATCCGCCTCTCCAAACAGGCGCGGGAAGACTTCATCTTCCAGAAATGCTCGCAGGACCTCCGACCTGAAGATCCAAGATCCCGTCGCCGCTGCTACGCTCGCACCACGCGACGTCCCCGCGTCATCCAACGTGGTCGAGGCTGCAGATCCAGAGCTCCCTTCCGCCACAAAGGTGATTACTGAAGTTACTCCAGCTCTGTCGAAGAGGGCCCGCCAAAGACGACGTCAACGCCTCGCCCGACAACTAGCCAAGACTGCAGAATCAATGGACGGGATCCGCTATAGTGAGGATCTAAAGTCCAGGCAGCGCCAAGAACAACAACGGCAAACAACCAACTCCTCCTCCAAAACAGAAACGAACGAATGGGTTCGTGTCAAGAGGACTCGCTCCACTCTCTGGAGCGAATCAAGAAGCGTCGAGCATTGCTCGCACATGCCCGACTCCTTCTACAGAAAGCGGAGGAGATGCAGAAAGAAGAGGCGGTCAAAAAGCCGTCTACAAACAAATGGGTTTGGGTGCCAAAGTCAAAACCGGCACCTCAAACAAAAATGGGTAGAGTTATCACCCAAACTTCTTCAAGACCAGATGTTGTTTCTCCTGTTACGGCACCTTCAACGGAGCCAGGTAAGAACGGGGGCCCTTCAAGATTCGGGGTTCCTTTGAAAGGTCGCCTCGGTCCTTTACCGGAGAACCGAGGTAAAGCATCTGTCAAGGAATGACTGGGACCATTGAAAGGTCCCCAAGCGACAAATCAGGCTGGGGGTCGTATCAATCCCCCCAAGAAAGATGATAGAGGGAAAGCCCCTATTACCGACCACATTGGATTGCGGGTCGAAGTGCAAGAGCCCGTCAAGTTTTCACGCTCGCAGAAGCGTAAACATGAACGCGCGACTTTTGAAAACGCTAATAAAGCGTCGCATCCCCAGAAGGAAGCACATTCATCTGATGATGATGGTGTTATACCTGGGAGGTCATGCCAACACTCTATGAGTTACTCCAGTTATCAAACTGACGAGTTGTACTATAGAGCTGGGGGTATGGAAAAGTCTCGAAAGAGATATGCTCAAGACACGGAGTCTCGTTGCCCGTGCACCAATATAATCAAGGCGGTGCTGTCAGAATGTTGCTGTGCTAAAACCCCAAGGAGAGTCTCGGTGTTCGAAAGAATTTCCAAGCTAAGGCGTTTCCATAAGAAGAAGTTCGTCCGCCAAGAAGACGAATACCTAAAAGTGTCGGCTAATATGGCTGGCAGAGGGAAATCAACGCGATATTTTAATCTAGATCAGCTTGCCGAAGTATCCCGATGTATGACGCAGTTGCGGCCAGGAACCAATGGCCGGAAGAATTACCGAAGGATACAAAAGGGACTTTCGTTAGAAGAGGAGGTGTCAGATGCTGATTCAGATTCTTGCTCGGATATAGCGTCCGATGACACGGCTTCTAGTGCAGGACAACCTTATGAATCGCTTATGATTGTAGGCATCAAAAATTGCCGATAGGTCCCCAGGAACAGCTCAGTGTTAGGGAACGACGATGAACGTCACTGCCCGATTCACAAGAGTTCAATTGACGTCGGTGAGCGCCTGAAGCGAATCGACGAGCTACGTGAGCCGACAGAATTTCAGAATAACGGGGATACGGACTGACCGGGAACCCCGCGACCGCTGCAAAAGGAGCAACGCCCTTTGTGTCCCGTTCCCCCTACAGATAATCCAACCATCGGGATCGACAGAGCTCTTCGTCATAATTCCAATGCATCAGAAATCACTCAAATCAGAGTTTGGACAGAGGCACCCAGCGGTGTCCCGGCGACGCCGAGACACCCCGGAGGGCGTCTCAAGTTTGTTACACGCCCAAATGCTTTTTGCACCCCCTAGGGCCTCCTCTTGCCTATAAATAGGACCCTTAGGCCTTCATTTTGAGGATCTGGAATTTTGGAGGAGATAGGCGAAGCCCTGCTGCAGCGACGAGTGATCGAGCCCTCTACAGCAAAGGAGATTTCCTCTTCATTCCCCCTTCTCTTTTCCCTTAGTGTTGCCCCTTGGCGGTGATACTAAGAAGAGCAAATATCTCGATTTATCCGAGATAGGAGCTTTGAGTTTCTAGATCTCACGCGGATCGACGAAACTCTGCCGGATTTTCCCGGAACGGATCTGATCGACCGGCGGTCCACGGATATCAACATCCCCGTCACAGGCAAAAGACCCACGCAAGCAAGGACCGATAAACGGGACTTGTGTTTATTTTCAAGAGAGTTGTAATCTTTATTTCTTTGTTATTTGATTCATTGTAACGACTGAAGTTTTAATGAAATCAATGATGAAGGCAACTTTTCCTGAAAACAAGCTGGCGACCACAGTGGGAGCCACCGATCTTGCTGTCGAGATCGTCGTGACGCAACCGGCCTTCAAGATCCGGGTGAATGAAGAGATCGAATACGAGTTCGATCAGCAGAAGTTTGAAGAGTACCTCTCTTCCTCCTCCTCCAGATCCGCCTCTCCGAATAGGCGTGGGAAGACTCCATCTCCCAAAAGGGCTCACGGGATCTCCAGCTCAAAAAACCCGGATCTCGTCGCTGTTGCTACGCCCGCACCACGCAACGTCCCCGCGTCGTTCAGCGTGGTCGAGGCTGTAGATCCGGTTCTCCCGACCACCACGAAGGTGATGGATGATGCTACTCCAACTCTGTCAAAGAGGGCCCACCAAAGACGACGTCAACGCCTCGCCCTACAACAAGCCAAAGCCGCTGAATCGATGGACGGGATCCGCTACAATGAGGATCTAAAGTCCAGGTACCGCCGAGAACAACAACGGCAAACAACCAACTCCTCCTCCAAAACTGAAGTGAACGAATGGGTTCGTGTCAAGAGGAATCGCTCTACTCTCGAGGAGCGAATCAAGAAGCGTCGGGCGTTGCTCGCACATGCCCAACTCCTCCTAAAGAAAGCGGAGGAGATGCAGAAAGAAGAGGCGGTCAAAAAGCCGTCTACAAACAAGTTGGTGTGGGTACCCAAGTCGAAACCAGCACCTTCAGCAAAGATGGGTGGAGTTATCGTCCAAAATCTTCCAAAACCAGATGATGTTCCTCCTATTCCGGCACCTTCAACGGAGCCAGGTAAGAACGGGGACCCTTCAAGATCCAGGGTTCCTTTGATAGGTCGCCTCGGTCCTTTACCGGAGAATCAAGGTAGAGTACCTATCAAGGAAAGACTGGGACCATTGAAAGGTCCCCAAGTTATAAATCAGACCGGGGGTCGAATTAATCCCCCTAAGAAAGATGTCAAAGGAAAAACCCCTATCACCAACCGCATTGGGTTGCGAGTCGAAGTACAAGAGCCCGTTCAGTTTCTACGCTCACAAAAGCGTAAACTTGAACGAGCCACTTTTGAAAAAGCTAGAAAAGCATCACATTCCCAAAGGGAAGCACACTCATCTGATGATGATGGTGTTATACCAGGGAACACATGCCAACACTCTATAGGTTGCTCCAGTTATCAAACTGATGAGTTATACTATAGAGCTGGGGGTATGGAAAAATATCGGAAGAGATATGTGCAGGACATGGAGTCTCGCTGCCCGTGCGCCAACATAATCAAGGCGGTGCTATCAGAATGCTGCTGTGCTGAAACCCCAAGGAGAGTCTCGGTGTTCGAAAGAATTTCTAAGCCAAGGCGTTTCCACAAGAAGAAATTTGTCCGCCAAGAAGACGAATATCTAAGAGTGTCGGCTAACATGGCCGGCAGGGGGAAATCAACCAGATATTTCAACCTGGATCAGCTTGCCGAGGTATCCTGATGCATGACGCGGTTGCCACCGGGAACCAATGGCCGGAAGAATTACCAAAGAGTACAAAAGGGACTTTCTCTAGAAGAAGAGGAGTCGGATGCTGATTCAGATTCTTGCTCGGCCATAGCGTCTGATGACACGGCTTCGAGTGCGGGGCAACCTTATGAATCGCTTATGATCAGCACCGAACAAGTGACTAAGATACTTGAGGAGGCCCTAGCTAAACAGAAGGAGAGCTTCAAGTTCGAGATGGAGATGGCCATGCAACGAATGAGAGAGATGCACGACCAACAAATTGCAGCGATGACAGTTCACCAAGGAGAGCCCAATCGACGCAATAATCAGAATCACGAAGAGAATGACCGGGAAGGTGACAATGTCGATATCCCTCCTGTCAACAACGACAATGGGGGTGGTCCCGCGGATGATAACGCGAAAGAGGACCACGTCACCTCTTCCCAAAGCCACTCGAAAGCAGATACGAGTGAGGACAAGAAGATGAAGGACTTGGAGAGCAAAATCAACGCGTTGATGAACGCTCAAGAAGTAAAGAGGTCCGGTATACCCTGTCCCTACCCAAGGGAGTGGGAATAATTCCCATATCCGGCAAAGTTTAATTTAATTAATGTTACGCCGTTTGATGGAAAGGGTTCCCCTACTCAATACTTGATATATTTCAAGTCTCATTTAGGAATCATTTCTGGAAATGAGCCTCTCATGGTGCGGTCATTCGTCGGCACTCTTCGCGGAGCAGCCTTCGATTGGTATCGCCGTCTCAAGCCCGGAAGTATCAGCAGCTGGGATGACATGGAGGATAGGTTCTTAACAAATTTCTTTGATGATGACACCGAAATTTCGATTGGCACGCTATTCGACAAAAAGCAAAAGAATGGCGAGACGGTCGAAAATTTCGTGAAAAGATTCCGAAATAAAGCAATGAATTGTAGGGACCCAGTCAGCGAGGATTTTATCCTCGAAACTTGCCACAATAATCTGACGTTGGACGTCCTCGAAGCCTTGGGAATGGCGCCACCAAAGACCTGGAAGGACCTAAAGGTGCGGGGAGAACGAGCCGAGCGATTCCTCAAAAGGAAGAAGGCCGAAAGAGGGCAAATAACAGGTAACGCTCCACAGCAAAACTTTGTCCCAAAGGGCAAAGGAAAGGCGCATGCAAATGCGGTGAACGCAAACCAAATATTTGAGGTGCAAGCACAGCCGCAACAGCAGCAACAGAAGGCGCCTCAACAATCGAGGTGGCAACAACAGCCCCAGAAGCAAAAGGCCGCGGAGCCGAAGTTCCCCAAGGTCTATTCATTCAAGGAGGATGAAGTTCCCGGTATTTTCAAATACCTCGTCGAGAACAACAAGATCAAGTTGCCTCCGATTCAGGATCAAGAAGATGCCAAGAGAGTCAATGATCCAAAGTACTGCGCATTTCACCGAGCGGTGCACCATCCTACCAAGGTATGCTACGCTCTTAAAGATAAGATTCAAGCCTTAATCGATGTTGGGGTTATCACTATGAAGCAACCCAAGGAGAAGAATGTGGGTGCGAATACAGTATCCATCAGCTTCGGGTCTGTTCCTTCGAGCTGGTTTCAACATGAGCCAGTAATCAACGCAGCAGTGAAGACGGTGAATGATGATCCTCACAAACAGCGCCAGAAAGGGCTCGTACCACACACGGCCCCGAACGGCGAGATTCTGTGGGTTCACCCGGACTTGATCACAGATGAACAATGGACTGCGACTTCTTCCAAGAAAAAGTCGAAAAGAAAGGGTAAATCCTGTCATGGAGCTTCTGCTATACCAGGAGCGGATGACGACAGAATTCCGACCTTCCCGCTCTCTGAAGACGAACAGGAGGCCTTCGTAACCCGGAGTGGGAATGAGTATCACTACAAATACCCGGATGCTTCCGAGCTATTGGGCACCAAAACCCCACCTTCCAAGATGTTGGCAGAACTGGGGATTACAGCAACTCCCCCAACGCCTGTAGCTACGGAGAAGATCCCGCAGAAGGAGAAAGGGAAAGAGCCTTTACGTCAAGAAGCTCAAAACCCGAGGCAGTCTCGATTCAATCATCCGATTGGGAGAGACAAACCGGGAAATGCAAGCTCTCCACCCCATTTTGATATCATGGCACAGTTGGCTAACATCCCGGCTCGGATAACCCTATACGAGTTGCTGCGTCTGTCAAAAGATACAAGGAAAGCATTACAAGAGGCCTTGAACGATTCTGAAGTTTTCCTGACTCGAATCAAGCCGTCTCCTGAAGAACCGGAGTCGTCAGCTCAACACTGCAATCTCGCGGCTCAACATTTTCCCTGCATCTCATTCACCAAAGAAGACATGCAGACGAAGAACTCAAAGCATGATAGGCCCTTGTATTTCACCGGGCACATTGGCTCCAGCATGGTCAACCGGATCCAAGTCGATCCGGGTTCCACTGTTAGCATCATGCCATTCCGATTGATGCATCATCTCGGGATCCCGACTAGCAAATTAGCCTCCACTGGCACGACGATTTATGGATTCAACACCAGCGGGTGCAGACCCCTGGGGAAGATCCGAATCAAGTGCCAGATCGGGGATTTGAAGTCGGAAGTTACTTGCTATGTGATTGACGCGGAAACATCCTATAACTTACTGTTGGGTCGACCTTGGATCCACGGTAACCTTATAGTCCCGTCAACTCTGCATCAATGTCTCAAATATGTAGGCACAAATAATAAAGTTAAGACGGTGGTCGTGGATAAGCAACCGTTTAAGGGATTGGAGAACTATTTCACCGATTCCCTTTTATACAGTGCTGAATCCGATACTGAACCATCGGCCCAAGGGACGGACAGCGGTGATGAAGCTGATACCGAAGCCGGGCTTGATTACGATGGTGGTTTTGTTCTTAATGACATTATACCCATTGTAATCAATCTTGACGATGATAAATCATCGGAGAATAGTTGTAATTGGCAACTTGCCGAAGAACTATCAATAAACGATGATTTAGAGTACCCGATGTGTCTCGATAATGTCACTAAGGAACTCTATGATAACCCTGATTTACATATGCCTCTTCAATCATTTTGCTTGACAAAAAAGTAGGTACACGACCCTTGCGGAACGACGCTTGTCATCCCCGCAGGGATTGGGGGTGGAAAGGAGGTCGTCTACGGCAAAGGAAGAAAATCTCCGATACCCGACCACTTCTTGGAAGAGGAAGATGAAGACGATAAACCTACTCCACATCTATTCAGATATGATGCGAAAGCACGCAGTATGATGGAAAAGCAGGGATATGACTTCAAGCTCGGAGAGGGTCTTTACTTTGGTCGAGGTCCGCGAGTTCCACCTCGGATGGCCTATGTACCAAAGGGGAAACCCGATGACTATTATCGCTACAAAAGAGGCCTAGGCTACGTCTCCTCATCCGACGACGAGTGTTGCTGGCAAATCATCGATCAAATTGCTAACAAGGCTAGAAAAGGATACTCTTCTGACTCTTCGGCTTGGGATTCCGACGCTAGTCTCGGTCAAATGTTCAAAAAGCTAATGTCGAACATGACCACGGTTGATCCAGCGATAATAGAAGAAGATGATCAGATGCCAACATGGGAGGATCCGTGGGTTCATCACTTGAACATGCAGTACGGTGATAGGTTCGAACAGAGAGAGCCTCCTACCGAAGATCAAGTAGTCCAAGTGAATATGGGAAGCGAGGAAAATCCGAGGCCGATATTCATTAGCGACAGTCTCCTACCAGAGGAGAAAGAAGAGTTAATCTCTCTTATCCGGGAGTACATCGATGTGTTCGCCTGGAATTATGAAGACATGCCTGGGCTCGATCCAAACGTAGCAGTGCATCGTCTCAACATTAAGCCGGATGTCAAACCAGTCAAACAACAACAAAGACGGTTTCGTCCGCAAATGATGGAGGCGATCGAAGCCGAAGTTAAAAAGCTCGTCGACTCAGGATTCATTAGAGAAGAGCAACATCCAGAGTGGCTTGCCAATATTGTCCCGGTCCTTAAGAAGAACGGGAAGATCAGGATATGCATCGACTTTAGGGACCTCAATGCTGCTAGCCCAAAAGATGATTTTCCTCTTCCCATCACGGATGTTATCATCGACAACACGTGTGGGTTCGAGAGGATGTCCTTTATGGATGGTTTCTCTGGTTATAACCAGATAAAGATGCATCCAGATGATGAAAAGCATACTGCATTTAGAACGCCTCTCGGTGTATTCTGCTACACAGTCATGCCCTTCGGCTTGAAGAATGCAGGTGCTACATATCAGCGAGCCATGTCAAAGATCTTTCAGGAGCATCTCCGAAAGACTGTCGAGTGCTACGTGGATGATTTGGTCGTGAAAAGTCGTGATAAGAAAGATCACATTAAGGACTTGAAAACCATGTTCGACTTGATGCGGGCCCATCAGTTGAAGATGAACCCTACCAAGTCTTTTCTCGGAATGTCCAGTGGTAAATTCCTAGGATTCGTCGTCACCACCAAAGGTATTCACATCGATCCTGATAAAGTGAAGGCGATTAATGAATTACAACCGCCAAGAAACCTCAAAGAGCTCAGAGGACTACAAGGGCGATTGGCTTATATCCGTCGGTTTATCTCGAACCTTTCGGGAAAATGCCAACCGTTCTCCAGGCTCACAAAGAAGGGCGTGTCATTCGTATGGGACGATGCTTGTCAAAAGGCGTTCGAGAGTATTAAAGAATATCTCTCAAAACCTCCCGTGCTCGTCGCACCGAAATCAGGCAAACCGTTCTTGATTTATGTCAAGGCGACGAGCCACTCATTAAGTTCATTGCTTGCACAAGATGATGATAACGGTCACGAGCAGGCGGTGTATTATTTAAGCTGAACCATGGTAGGCGCGAAATCTCGATATCCCATGATTGAGAGAGAATGCCTCGCTCTAGTGTTCGCCATCCAGAAGATGCGGCATTACTTGGTTGGACAGACCATCTATGTCATCTCCAAAGTTAACCCAGTCCGAGTGTTCATGACTCAACCAGCTTCCATGAATTGGCGGTTAGCAAAATGGGCTTTACTCTTGTCCCAATACGATCTGCACTTCAAACAGCAGAAGTCAGTAAAAGGGCAAGCCATCTGTGATCTCCTGGCATCTAATCCAACTACGGATACCGCCGAGATATATGACGACCTACCTGATGAAACCCACGAAGTCAACGCAACTTCGCACCAACAAGTGTGGCGTTTGTACTTCGATGGCGCTTCCCGAGCGGCTCTTGTCACAGGTACTCCTGGATGTTCTAAGGTCTCCTCCGGAGTTAGAGTTGTCTTAGTTTCCCCACGAAACCATGTGATGCCTCGAGCCTACTCATTAACCGGGCCATGCTCGAATAATGTAGCAGAGTATAACGCACAGATTATAGGGCTCAATTTCGCCAAGGAGCTGGGGGTTGAGTATCTCGAAGCTTTCGGTGATTCTCAACTGATAGTTAAACAAGTCCAAGGGGAGTACGAAGTCAGAAGTCAGGATTTAATCCCATATCACAAGATGGCGGTGGAACTAGCGGAATCGTTTGAAGGATTCTTCATCGAGCACGTTCCGCGGTTACAGAACACCTACGCAGATGCGTTAGCGGCTTTAGCTGTATCTCTGGCACAGCCTCCCGGAACAGAGCAGTTTGTTACGGTAAGAACTCACCAACTCTTAGTGCCGCTTTACGATGAAGATGGCAGGGAAGAAGAGGTCCAGGAGGTGCACACAACTCAGGCTAAATTCAAAGCCCGAGATTAGCGTTTCCCCATCATCGACTACGTCTTGCATGGAATCTTGCCAGAAGATGTGAAGGAGAGAGAGTTAATCAGACGAAGAGCTCCAAGATTCTACTATAATACGAAGAATCGAACGCTATATCGCAGGGGGTACGATGGGCTGCTAGCACGTTGCTTATCGACCAGAGAAGCTGAAGAAGTGCTTAGAGAGGCGCATGAAGGAGAGTGTGGCGCACACCAATATGGTCCCAAGCTTTACGACCGCATCAGAAGAATAGGATATTTTTGGCCTTTCATGATGAGCGATGCAATCATATACGCCCGAAAGTGTCACTCATGTCAAGTACACGCGAATTATATGCACCAACCTCCGGAGCATCTGCATCCTTCGGTTACGTCATGGCCGTTCGAGACTTGGGGAATGGACATTGTTGGTCCTATAAATCCTCCTTCAGTCAAAGGTGACCGGTTCATCCTGGCAATTACCGATTACTTCTCCAAATGGGCTGAAGCAGTTCCACTCAGAGAAGTTAAAATGAGTAACGTCATTGCATTCATCAAATACCATATCATCTACAGGCATGGTGTTCCGAGACGAATCATACATGACAACGGTCCTCAATTTGTCAGCAACGCCTTCATAAGGTTCTGTGAAAAGTTCAAAATTCAGGACATATCGTCAACGGCTTATAATCCCACAGCAAATGGATTAGCTGAAGCCTTCAACAAGACTATCATAAAGCTCTTGTCAAAACTGGTGAAGAATAACAAACGGGATTGGGATGACAAGCTCGGCGTGGCTCTATGGGCCTATCGTACCACGGTGCGTACACCGACCGGCGCAACCCCATATTCATTGGTGTACGGATGTGAAGCCGTTCTCCCTTTGGAAATCCAAATTCCATCTCTTCGGATCGCTCTCGCAACCCAGATGACGACCGAAGAACAACATCAGAAGCGCCTCGAAGAACTCGAGATGCTCGATGAAAAGCGCCTGGAAGCTCAACAGCATATTGAGTTTTACCAAGCCAGAATTTCTCGAGCCTTCGACAAAAAAGTTCGACAAAGGAGTTTTAAGGAAGGGGATTTGGTCTTGACTGAAAGACGTCCTATGATTCTTAACTCCAAGAAGAAAGGCAAGTTTGAACCCAAATGGGAAGGACCGTTCGTAGTAGAAACAGTTTACTCGAACGGCGCATATCGCCTAGTCACCAAAGATGGTGACCGGCTCATGATGCCAATAAATGGCAAATTCCTGAAAAGATACTATCCTTAGTATCTTCAGAAAATTTTGATGTACCGGGAAGTTCCCGGAAGAATGCCGCATTGGGGTATTCTTAGGGATAACCCGGTCGCTGTAAGAGAGATGAAAAGAAATCCACATTCGAATTCCGAATGTTCTTGTTTGTCAGACTCTAACTCTCATGAGATGAGATCTAATCATTCGATGGATTAATCTTCCCTCACAGGATTTTCAGTGGTGTTGGACGACTCATAGTTTCCACCACACAATGCCCACTTGGTCAAACCTTCCTACAGTTAGGACCAAAACCAAAATCTCCTCTCGATTCCCCCAATGAACGAGAGGTCCACTTTCAAATCGAGTGATCAAACCTTCCTACAGTTAGGATCATCTCAAATCCCCACTTGGTCAAACCTTCCTACAGTTAGGACCAAAGCCAAATTCCCCTCTCGATTCCTCCCAGGAACGAGAGGTTCACTTTCAATCCAAACAACCAAACCTATAAAAGTTAGGGTTGTTCCCCACTCTCACTTAGTCAAGCTTACCATGGCCGAGACTAAGACTGAGTCATTCCTTTTTGACAAACGAAAGGTTGCCTTTGCTTCTTTTTCAACCAAACCTATACAAGTTAGGGTAGAAATTGAGCTTCTTCAGATTCAAATGACCAATCCTATAAAAGTTAGGGTCGTTTGAATCTTTTCGATTCTCAGAGTGGAGATCCCACTCTTAGTTTCATCCTTCGGATCCTGGGGGTGGAGATCCCACCCCGAGTTTCCTTTCCTGCTGAAGATAGAATATAAAATTCTTCCTCTTCAGATTCAAATGACCAATCCTATAAAAGTTAGGGTCGTTTGAACTTTTTGATTCTCGGAGTGGAGATCTCACCCCTAGTTTCGTCCTTTCGGACTCTGGGGGTAGGGATCCCACCTCGAGTTTCCTTTTCAGCTGGAGATAGAATATAAAATTCTTCCTCTTCAGCACTGGAAGATAGAATATAAAATTCTTCCTCTCTCAGTTTGTCTTTGAAAAGACGCAACCCCAAACTTCCAGTCCGTGCACTTTGTGCACGGGGCGGTGCGGGCGGTGCGGGGTACCCTTCGGCATCACAACACAAAGTCTCAGATAGTTTACTCTCTTAGCACAACGTTACTTGCGGAACGGATCTAGACAATTCGCATGCTAGCCCGATTCAAACGGTAATCGGTAAAGGCACATCAAACCCGTTGAAGGCTGGGGGTTTGCCAAAAACCCCAAAGTCTATACCTAACATGTATAGCCGGTTTAGTCTTTTACCGATTAAAGAAGACACCGGGGTCTAAACCTGGGGAATGTTATCCCGAAGCCTAAGAAGGGATAAGTCATCGCCTAATACGCGGTGCGGGGTGCCCCTTTTCCCTATAAGAAATGGTGAAGTCTATGTATTCAAAGTCATAGCATTGAGGGCTGGGGGTGTACCAAAAATCCTGTGAAAGAAGAAAATGCGGAATCTCTAGTAATAGATCAAGCCAAAAGCATACAACAACAAGTTCGTTAGCCCGAAGGCAACTGACGGCTAAGAACATGGGACTCTAAACTAGAGAGCCTGTCCATGTAGCCCTGCTCAAGTTCTGCCTGCAGGCTAGCTTGGACAGAATCTTCGGAACTGCTTAAGACCTCCGCGGCTTCACTTTGCAACTTCATCAATCCCTCCTGTGTCGATCTCAGCTTATCGAGCATCCATTCACGAGAATGCTCTAATCCAGCCAGGTCCTCGGCGATAAGAGTAGCGGACTCTTCGGCACGCCTCAAGGCCTCCTTCAGCCTAATTATCTCTTCACGGGTGGAATCCAAAGAGCTGAGTAACTCGGCTCTGCCGGCATCCTTCTTCGCCAGGGTAGCCATCAGCTGCGTAACAGAATGCTCACGTGATCGAAGCTCGCTGCCGATGGAAGATCTCAGGTAATGCCACTGCGTCAGCCTATCCTCCATCTGAGAGGATACAAAAGAGGAAGCTCCACCAGCCTTCAACTCCCTCAGCTCTCAGATCTCTGACTCCAGAACAGCGAATTCGGCAGTGAAGGAATCGGCCAACTCTGGATGTCCCTCTTCCCTCATCATCATCATGTGACGAGAAAAGGAACGCCTGAACTGATCGAAACAGTACTCTCTGTGAAGAAGCTTCTCGATCATGCCGTTATAAAAGGCGGTAAAAAAGCCAAGGTCCATACGGAAAACGTCTCTGTCTAGATCGGTATCGGCCAGAAGGGCGCGGACACGCTCATACATAGAAGATCGAAGTCCTGCAAGTAGCGATATAGAAAGCTAAGGGATTATCGAGTACGATGAGGAAATTCAAAGTCAAATTCCGAGCGTACCTATGCCGACAGAGGTTCCCTCGGGCTGAGGTCCGACAGACTCCGGGATAATGACAGGGGTGGTCATGGAGGGTATATCAACCCTTGTAGGCAGATCAGTCATCCCTCCCGGCTGTGGCGGGGAAACACCGCCCTCATGTAAGCTATCAGCTCCAGTAACCGTAGTAGCATCAGGCACAACGCCTGGTCCTATAGTTACACTTCTTCATTAGTCAAAATGGAAAGTGGGATGAAAAAAGAAAAAAAAGAAAATGAAGGGAATCGGATATATACCTGTGAATGAATCACTCCCAAAGAGTGGTCTCACAGTCCCTCTGGAAGTCTGTTCAGCCAGCATGTCGGCTAATAATCCGGCGTCAGGTTTTGAGAAACTTGGTGCAGGAACATATCCCTGTTCCTCGAAACCTACATCATGGAAGGCTCCGTCCCCAGCTGGCTTTTCTATCGCAACATATGCAGGGCAACCCAGATGTTGGAGATATGTATAAGAAGATAAGGAGGAAAGGAAAGCTTCGAAATACCTGCAGCAGGAACAGAGGATTCTCTTTCTCCATGACGGCAGAGGAGGGCATCATCGGATGTAGGTATGCCTGAGTATGGACCGGTGGGCTCAACACCGTCTGTCTGCTCAAGATCAATGTTTAGATCGATGCCTAAGGAGCCGTCATGAAGGGCGTCGCACAACTGCTGCATGAAGCAGTCTATGTTATCAGACCCAGGGAATACCGGATCCGGTGGAAGCTCGCCCTCTTCAAAGAACCCTGAAGCATGAAACATGATTACGAATCCCAAAAGGTAAATCACCTTAAAGTAATAAAAAGGTGTACAACAAGATGATACCTTCCTCTCCACCGGCAATGTTGCTTAAATCCACTCCATGAGGACGCTGGCCGACGGGTGGTTTGTGAGCGATCTTCTTCCTTTTCAAGGTGCCAGCCCTCCTAGAACCGACAGATTGGTCATGCACGGACTGGCCACACGTCTCAACATGCATGGGAACTGGGTCGTTGGGTCCCGAGCTCGTATAACGAGAAGCGAGCGACTCATCAACTGTCCAGCTTAAAGTAATAATGGTCATCAAACGAGCAAAGATCTTTCATTGATACCAATTGGAATTAAGAGAGGAAATCAAAGGGCATGACAAACCTGCATCAAGTTCTTCTTGGTCGGTGTCTATGTCCACATATCCCTCCTCAAGAGTCTTGTCGCCATCCGTAGCAAGGAGCTTGTCATCAGCTTTGCTTGGAAGAGGAGAGTGGGCAGGCCTCTTCCCCTGCTTTCGAACAAGCTCAGCCTTGCGAGCAGCCATAATAGCAGCATGAACCGAGTGTTCGGACTGTAATTCTGAAAGACTCCTCACCCCTACGGATTCATAGGCGGAAAGGAACCACTTGTAGCTGAGGAAAGTAATCATCGGCTTGCGTCTATATGAAGGGAGACCAAAATGGGCTCCAGTGCAGCCCACCATAGTCCATAACCATGCTCGTACGCCGTCAATAAGCCCTCCCTCAAACCTCAAACTTCGGCTGGGATTCCCAACATATAGTTGGTCATAGCCGAACTGACGAGCAAAACGGCAAGGGAGAAAAGGCTTTATGTGGCACCGGTTCTTCACCCGGAGAACAAGATATCCGACACGGATGTTCACCAACCAACGGAAGCAACCGATGTCGAGAACAGTCCGGTCACTTCTAGGTTTCTCCTTGTCGACTAGCACGTCACCATAGCGACCCGAGAAGTGAGGAAAGCATTTGAAGAACTCCCAACTCTTGCGAACTTGGAGTTCTTGTTGTACATCATTGAATTTCTTCCCGAGCCACTTTCTCCTCTCCAACAACTGAACGAAAGGAGCGGGAACATCAACAGCACTGGGCGCCGACATCAGGCCAGGATGGTGAAGAACGAGCCACGCCATCAGATACGCGTAGGGAAGCTCGACCTTCGGACAAATGAGCTCGGTCGATGGTTCAGGACCCACCTGAGTAAAACCACTAACTACGCTCCTGAGCCCGCAATGGATGCTGGAAACCATCACTGGGAGTAGAGAGAGCTCCCTGCCATAAGCTAGCTGAACCGCGGGGAAAAGCACCTCGATAGGGAAGGCGTCTGAAGCCTGGTATGGAACAACACATTTCTTCAACCAGAGCGCAAGGTAGCCTGCCAGTAAAGACCGAGGCTCAATAGACTTCTTTGCACGGCGAAGGAACGAACGGAACTTGGTTCCTGCGGGGAAAGCTCCCTCAGCACAGCCAAGGGTATAAGGACGAGTCTCATGCTTCTCCATCAGCTTGTTAATGGTGGTAAAAGTCAGGACATCTAACTCGCGTACAGGCTCGCTGGAATCACCCTCCATGTTCTGGAACAAATAAACCGCAAACTGCTTCAAGCTGATCTTCTTCTTCGTCTTTACTGGAGGAGAAGTCAGGAGCAAGGAGGTATGATAGTGGCAAGTGAGATCCCACAGAGTGTCATACATATCAGGATTATCTTTCTTCAACCAACCCAACTGCTGGTTTGAAGGAAAGTACTCCTGATACGGGCAATCCCCCATCGGAAGGCCGGAAACCTGATGCATCTCATGTAGAGCCAGCCCTAGCTCTCTGGTCAAGAATGTGTTACTATCAGGCATATATGTCTCCAGCAACGCCAAAAAGTGATGGCAGCTGACTGGGATCCCATGCATGGTGGCTCGTATGGGTGCATACAACCCGCTATCCGTCAAATCCTTCTCCCATCGCCCCAGGACATAGCTGGTCATGCGGGTCCACCACCCCTTGGCTAGCGAGGAAGCCCAACCGTAGCATCGGTAATCTGGTGTAGGTAACCATCTTCCAAGCTGAGCCAGGCGATTCCTCACGGTAGGAGCAGCTACCGATACCTCGCCTGGGGGTGCGGTATCAAGACCCATGATCCCGGGTCGAAGTCCACGAATGTGGTGATACCCAGTAGAACCGGGAGTCTTGAGATGAGAGGTATATCCGCACTGCACCCGCTCAGCCTCGTCAGTGAGATGCCAGGACATCTGTCGACCCACAGCCTGTCTTTCCAGATGAGTGAAAGAACATTGACGAGGAATGGAGGGAATATATAGAAGAGCCCCTTCGTCAAGATTCAGCCAATGCTCCTCAGTAAGAGTCAATGTAGCCGGATCCTCAGTATGATCTCCGAACAGAAAATCCGGCTTCTTTAAAGCCTGAGTGGAGGAAGAATCCGCAGTGAGGGGAGCATCTGTAATAAGTTGGCGCAAACAATGACGCCCTCCATCCCGTATCAAGCGACAGGATTCGGCAGAACGATCTCTGTCGAACTGAGGGAGTGGATCAATGATCTGCTTGGCGGAAGCCGAAGAGAACACTTCCCTACTACAACTAGTAGGGGCATGATGAGAGAGGCTGCCTGCGGGGAACTCGACTGCAACAAAGCATAAGGATGGAGTCAGAAAATCCATTTCATAAAGGCGAAATGAGATTATTCGCGGGATAATTGGAGGGACGATTTCGAGTGTCCTACACCGGGAGGACGGTATGCGTCATCACGTAGATACCGTGATAACACACACCGACCTATAAGGTGTAAGACAACACGAGATCGCCCTAACATATCCGAAGACTTGAATTGGCTAAGCAAAACAAGTCCGTAACCTTAACCCCCGCGAAAGGGGTATCGGTTCTTCCTTCATGACCCGCGAAGAGGTCAATCCGGGATACAGAAATATAAATTCTCACCCCCGAAGAAAGAGGCTACAGAAGAAGATACAGCAGGAGCCTCCTCCTCGCTGTGCTGCGAATGGGAGCGACTCCTAGAAGGTCGAGAGCGACGAGGAGACATCGCAAACCTGCAATAAAAAGCAGTACATCAGGTACAATATGCATACACGAAATATTGAAAAAAGGGAAATTAAGCACTTGAACTAAAATCCTATAAATAAATAGGATTTTATAGTTGAAGTCTAATTAAACCTACAAATTTCGTGCGCGCGAAACGATAATTGTCGTTTTCGCGGTGAATTTTGGTGAAATACCCAAAATACCCCCCCCGTGTTTAAGGCCAAATTCGGGGCAAGGACACGCGTGATTCGGGTCATGATCATCACATTCGATCATCTAGCACCCAAGTATCCCACAATTTTGGCTGAATCTTGCATATAAGCCCTTTTGCAGAATTTAGCCAATTTTGCATAAAAACCCCTCCACAAATTTTTGGTTTGGCCTCCGCATGCCTTTACCAAAAATTTGATCATAAGTTTGTGATCTAAACTCCTTGGATTTTAGCCTTAAATTTTCTGCCTTTTTGCAAATAAGCCCCTCTAAAACATTTATGGGCTGTTTTGCAAATAAACCCCTCAAACAACTCTTTGATCCTCTTGCATAAAGCACCCCTCACAATTTTTCATCAAATGGACATGAATCCAAACCCCAAAATTTCAGTTCCATTTTTGCATAAAAGCCCCCACGAATTTTGCAAATAAACCCTCCAAGATTCGGCCTTGTTGCCTCTTTTGCACAAAACCCCCCCAAGAAACATATGCATACACAACCCCTTGCCTACTACAAGCATAAAGATGCAATCTTTACAAAAAAACGAGAGGATTGTGGAGGGGAACTTACCCAAAGCAAGAGGTTTGACAACCCTAATTTCAAGGGCCAAGATTCGAGCTTGAAGAAGGAGGAAGAAACCCTAATTGAAAGAGACCAATTTCGGCCAATGGGTACCCACCAAAAATCAAACTTTCTTATGGATTGATGGGTTCTTGAGAGCAAATCAATGGAGGAAGCTTGCTTGGAGGAAGAAGAGGGGAAGGAGAAGAGAATCTCTCTTGAAATTTTGAATTAAAGGGGGAGGAACAAAACAAAGGAGGAAAAAGACGAAACAAGAGGGGGGGGACCGCAAAAAAGGCCAAAGACACCCCTAGGGGTGTCTCGGCAAAACCGAGACACCCCAAGGGTGTCTCGGCCTTGCCGAGAAAACCCAAGGGTGTTTTGACCCGGTTTTGACCCCCGC
>BQKN01059398.1:34015-45404 GCA_022839385.1 Asparagus kiusianus
CCCCCCCCCCCCGATTTTTTTTGGGAATGCCGATTCTTCGCCAATTGTTGGATATGTTGATGATTTCCAAAAGTCAACTTTCGACGATTTGAAACCCTAGGGTAAACGCCGATCAACGCGTAACCCCAGGTCAACGCCGATCAGCACGTTGCGACAAAAGTCAACGCATGACATTTCCAAACCCTCGGGTAAACGCCGGTCAACGCGTAACACCAGGTCAACGCCATTCAGCGCGTTGCGACAAAAGTCAACGCGTGGCGACAAAAGTCAACGCGTGGCGACAAAAGTCAAACCGCGGTGATTCTAAAACCTGGGGTAGACGCCTGTCAACGCGTAACCCCAGGTCAACGCCAGTCAGTGCGTTGCGATAAAAGTCAACGCACGGCGATTTGAAACCCTCGGGTAGACGCCGGTCAACGCGTAACCCCAGGTCAACGCCGGTCAGCGCGTTGCGACAAAAGTCAACGCACGGTGATTTGAAACCCTCGGTTAGACGCCGGTCAACGCGTAACCCCAGGTCAACGCCAGTCAGCGCGTTGCAACAAAAGTCAACGTACGGCGATTTGAAACCCTCGGGTAGACGCCGGTCAACGCGTAACCCCAGGTCAACGCCGGTCAGCACGTTGCGACAAAAGTCAACGCACAACGATTCCAAACCCTCGGGTAAACGCCGGTCAACACGTAACCCCAGGTCAACGCCATTCAGCGCGTTACGACGAAAGTCAACGCGTTGTGAGGAAAGTCAACGCGCTGCGACAAAAGTCAATGCACGGCGATTCCAAACCCACAGGTAGACGCCGGTCAACGCATAACCCTAGGTCGACGCCGTCCAATGCGGCGCGACAAAAAGTCAACGCGCTACGACAAAAGTCAACGTTTGACGATTCAAAACCCTAGGGTCAACGCCGGTCAACGCGTAACCCTAGGTCAATGCTGTTTTACGCGTTGCGACGAAAAGTCAACACACAGTGATCCGAAACCCCAAGTCAACACGATGTGACAGGGATAGTAAGTTCAAAAGTCAACCCAATGACACGAGCTAAACTCAACTCACCAGCTGTAGACTCGAGATTCCGACGACGGCCAGGCGATAAACGCAGCGGCGGAAAAACTTTGGTTATTCGTCAAAGCTTCGGATAAACCAAAAATCGAAGGAGCCGAGAGTTGAAGCTAACCACAGGTCCTTTATGCCGACTGAAGGCCGGACCAATCTTATCCAAAGTATTCCGGTCTCTTCTATAAAAGAAACGAGTCCGGAACACTTTGGAGGGGGTATCTGTAGGCATCAAAAATTACCGATAGGTCCCCACGAACAGCTCAGTGTTAGGGAACAACGATGAACGTCACTGCCCGGTTCACAAGAGTTCAATTGACGTCGGTGAGCGCCTGAAGCGAATCGACGAGCTACGTGAGCCGACAGAATTTCAGAATAACGGGGATACGGACTAACCGGGAACCCCGCGACCGCTGCAAAAGGAGCAACACCCTTTGTGTCCCGTTCCCCCTACAGATAATCCAACCATCGGGATCGACAGAGCTCTTCGTCAGAATTCTAACGCATCAGAAATCACTCAAATCAGAGTTTGGACAGAGGCACCCAGCGGTGTCCCAGCGAGGTCGAAACACCCGAGGGGTGTATTGGCAAAACCAAGACACCCCGGAGGGCGTCTCAAGTTTGTTACACGCCCAAATGCTTTTTGCACCCCCTAGGGCCTCCTCTTGCCTATAAATAGGACCCTTAGGCCTTCATTTTGAGGATCTGGAATTTTGGAGGAGATAGGCGAAGCCCTGCTGCAGCGACGAGTGATCGAGCCCTCTACAGCAAAGGAGATTTCCTCTTCATTCCCCCTTCTCTTTTCCCTTAGTGTTGCCCCTTGGCGGTGATACTAAGAAGAGCAAATATCTCGATTTATCCGAGATAGGAGCTTTGAGTTTCTAGATCTTACGCGGATCAACGAAACTCTGCCGGATTTTCCCGGAACGGATCTGATCGACCGGCGGTCCACGGATATCAACATCCCCGTCACAGGCAAAAGACCCACGCAAGCAAGGACCGATAAACGGGACTTGTGTTTATTTTCAAGAGAGTTGTAATCTTTATTTCTTTGTTATTTGATTCATTGTAACGACTGAAGTTCTAATGAAATCAATGATGAAGGTAACTTTTCCTAAAAACAATGATCAGCGCTGAACAGGTGACTAAGATACTTGAAGATGCCCTGAATAAGCAAAAGGAAACTTTCAAGTTCGAGATGGAGATGGCCATGCAACGGATGAGAGAGATGCATGACCAGCAGATCACGGCATTGACAGCCCACCAAGGAGAACCCGGTCATCGCAATACTCCGAATCAAGATGAGAATGAACGGGAAGGGGATAATGTCAATGTCCCTCCTGTCAACAACGACAATGGAGGCGGTCCTATGGATGATAATGCGAAAGAGGACCACGTTACCTCTCCTCGAAGCCACTCGAAGACAGATACGAGTGAAGACAAGAAGATGAAGGACTTGGAGAGAAAAATCAACGCGTTGATGAATGCTCAAGAAGTAAAGAGGTCCGGCATACCATGTCCATACCCACGGGAGTGGGAATCAATTCCGTATCCGGCAAAGTTTAATTTAATCAACTTTACGCCGTTTGATGGAAAGGGTTCCCCCAACCAACACTTAATATATTTTAAGTCTCACTTAGGAATCATTTCTGGGAATGAACCTCTTATGGTGCGGTCATTCGTCGGCACTCTTCGCGGGGTAGCCTTCGATTGGTATCGTCGCCTTAAGCCGGGTAGCATCAACAGTTAGGACGATATGGAGGACATGTTTCTGACGAATTTCTTCGATGACGACACCGAGATTTCGATCGGCATGTTATTCGATGAGAAGCAGAAGAATGGTGAGACGGTCGAAAATTTCGTGAAGAGATTCTGAAATAAAGCGATGAATTGCAGGGATCCAGTCAGCGAAGATTTTATTCTCGATACTTGTCATAATAATCTATCATTGGACATCCTCGAAGCCATAGGAATGGCACCGCCAAAGACCTGGAAGGACTTCAAGGTGCGAGGAGAGCGAGCCGAGCGATTCCTTAAAAGGAAGAAAGCGGAAAGGGGCCAAATAGCAAATAATGCCCCACAACAGAACTTTGTCCCTAAGGGTAAAGGAAAAGCACATGCGAATGCTGTGGACGCAAACCAAACATTAGAGGTGCAAGCACAGCCGCAACAGTAGCAACAAAAGGCGCCTCAATAATCAAGGTGGCAGCAACAGCCCCAAAAGCAAAAAGCCGCGGAGCCGAAGTTCCCGAAGGTCTATTCATTCAAAGAGGATGAAGTTCCCGGTATTTTTAAATACCTTATCGAGAACAACAAGATCAAGTTGCCTCCGGTCCAGGATCAAGAAGACGCTAAAAGAATTAATGATCCAAAATACTGGGCATTCCACAGAGCGGTACACCATCCCACCAAAGCGTGCTACGCTCTTAAAGATAAGATCCAGGCCCTAATCGATGTTGGGGTCATCACTATGAAGCAACCCAAGGAGAAGAAAGTGGGTGCAAATGCAGTATCTATTAGCTTCGGTTTTGTCCCCTCGAGCTGGTTCCAACATGAGCCAGTAATAAATGCAGCAGTGAAGACGGTGAATGATGATCCTCACAAACAGCGCCAGAAAGGACTTGTGCCACACTCAGCCCCGAATGGTGAGATTCTTTGGGTCCATCCGGATTTGATTAGAGATGAACAATGGACTGGAGCCTCTTCCAAGAAAAGGTCAAAAGGAAAGGGTAAGTCTTGTTATGGAGCTTCTGCTATTCCAGGAAAAGATGACGAAGAAATTCCCGCCTTCCCGCTTTCCGAAGACGAACAGGAGACCTTTGCAACCCGAAGTAGGAATGAGTATCACTACAAGTACCCGGATGCTTCCGAGCAATTGGGCACCAAAACCGCTCCTTCCAAGACATTGGCAGAACTGGGAATTGCAGCAAGTCCTCCAGCACCTGTAGCTACGGAGAAAGTCCAGTAAAAGGAGAAAGGGAAAGAGCCTTTGCGTCAAGAAGCCCAAAACCCGAGGCAGTCTCGATTCAATCATCCGATTGGGAGAGACAAACTAGGAAATGCAATCTCTCCACCCTATTTTGACATCATGGCGCAGTTAGCCAACATCCTGGCTAGGATAACCCTATACGAGTTGTTGCGTCTTTCAAAGGATACAAGGAAAGCATTACAAGAGGCCTTGAGCGACTCTGAAGCTTTCTTGACTCGAATCAAGCCATCTTCTGAAGAACCGGAGTCATCAGTTCAACACTGCAATCTCACGGCGCATCATTTCCCCTGCATTTCTTTTACCAAGGAAGACATGCAGACGAAGAACTCAAAGCATGATCGGCCTTTGTATTTCACTAGGCACATTGGTTCCAGCATGGTCAACCAGATCCAAGTCGATCCGGGTTCTGCTGTTAGTATCATGCCATTCCGATTGATGCATCATCTCGGGATTCCGACTAGCAAACTAGCCTCCACTGGCACTACGATTTACGGATTCAACACCAGCGGGTCCAGACCCTTGGGGAAGATTCGAATCAAATGCCAGATCGGGGATTTGAAGTCAGAAGTTACTTGTTATGTGATTGACGCGGAAACATCCTATAACTTACTGTTGGGTCGACCTTGGATCCATGGTAACCTTATAGTCCCGTCAACTCTGCATCAATGCCTCAAGTATGTGGGCACAAATAATGAAGTTAAGACGATAGTCACGGATAAGCAACCGTTTAAGGGATTGGAGAACTATTTCACCGATTCCCTTTTATACAGTGCTGAATCCGATACTGAACCATCGGCCCAAGGGACGGACAGCGGGGATGAAGCTGATACCGAAGCTGGGTTTGATTATGATGGTGGTTTTGTACTTAATGACATTGTACCCAATGTAATCAATCTTGACGATGATAAATCATCGGAAAGTAGTTGTAATTGGCAACTTGCCGAAGAAATATCAATGAATAATGATTTAGAGTACTCGATGTGTCTTGATAATGTCACTAAAGAGCTTTATGACAACCCTGATTTGTATATGCCTCTTCAATCATTTTGCATGACGAAAAAGCAGGTACACGACCCTTGCGGAATGACGCTCGTCATCCCCGTAGGGACAGGGGGTGGAAAGGAGGTCGTCTACGACAAAGGAAGAAAATCTCCGATACCCGACCACTTCTTGGAAGAGGAAGACGACGATGATAAACCTGCCCCTCATCTGTTCAGATATGATGCGAAAGCGCGCAATATGATGGAAAAGCATGGATATGACTTCAAGCTCGGAGAGGGTCTTTGCTTTGGTCGAGGTCCGCGGGTTCCACCTCGAATGGCCTATGTACCAAAAGGAAAACCCGATGATTATTATCGCCACAAAAGAGGTCTAGGTTATGTCTCCTCATCCGACGACGAATGTTGTTGGCAAGTCATCGATCAAATTGCTAACAAGGCTAGAAAAGGATACTCTTCTGACTCTTCGGCTTGGGATTCCGACGCTAGTCTTGGTCAAATGTTCA
Source organism: Asparagus kiusianus (assembly GCA_022839385.1). NCBI lineage: Eukaryota > Viridiplantae > Streptophyta > Magnoliopsida > Asparagales > Asparagaceae > Asparagus > Asparagus kiusianus. The sequence continues at coordinate 39,563 of BQKN01059398.1, forward strand.
AAAAGCTATTGTCGAACATGGTTACGGTTGATCCAGCGACAATAGAAGAAGATGATCAGATGCCGACATGGGAAGATCCGTGGGTTCATCACTTAAACATGCAGTACGGTGATAGGTTTGAGCAAAGAGAACCTCCTACCGAAGATCAAGTAGTCCAAGTGAATATGGGAAGCGAGGAAAATCCGAAGCCGATATTCATTAGCGACAGCCTCTCACCCGAAGAGAAAGAAGAGTTAATCTCTCTTATCAGGGAATACATCGATGTGTTCGCCTGGAATTATGAAGACATGCCAGGGCTCGATCCAAACATAGCAGTGCATCGTCTCAACATTAAGCCGGATGTCAAACCTGTCAAACAACAACAAAGATGGTTTCGTCCGCAAATGATGGAGGCGATCGAAGCCGAAGTTAAAAAGCTTGTCGACTCGGGCTTCATTAGGGAAGAGCAACATCTAGAGTAGCTTGCCAATATTGTCCCGGTTCTTAAGAAGAATGGGAAAATCAGGATTTGTATTGACTTTAGAGACCTCAACACTGCATGCCCAAAAGATGATTTTCCCCTTCCCATCACAGATGTTATCATCGACAATACGTGCGGGTTCGAGAAGATGTCTTTCATGGATGGTTTCTCTGATTATAACCAAATAAAGATGCATCCAGATGATGAAAAGCACACCGCGTTCCGAACACCCCTTGGTGTTTTCTGCTACACGGTCATGCCCTTCGGGTTAAAGAATGCAGGTGCTACATATCAGCGAGCCATGTCAAAGATCTTTCAGGAGCATCTCCGAAAGAATGTCGAGTGCTATGTGGATGATTTGGTCGTGAAAAATCGTGATAAGAAAGATCACATTAAGGACTTGAAGACCATGTTCGACTTGATGCGAGCCCATCAATTGAAGATGAATCCTACCAAGTCTTTTCTCGGAATGTCTAGTGGTAAATTCCTGGGATTCGTCGTCACCACCAAAGGTATTCACATCGATCCTGATAAAGTGAAGGCGATTAATGAATTACAACCGCCAAGAAACCTCAAGGAGCTCAGAGGACTACAAGGGCGATTAGCTTATATCCGTCGGTTCATCTCGAACCTTTCAGGAAAATGCCAACCGTTCTCCAAGCTCACAAAGAAAGGCGTGTCATTTGTGTAGGACGACGCTTGTCAAAAAGCATTCGAGAGTATTAAAGAATATCTCTCAAAACCTCCCGTACTCGCCGCACCGAAATCTGGCAAACCGTTCTTGATTTATATCAAGGCGACGAGCCACTCATTAAGTGCATTGCTTGCACAAGATGACGATAACGGTCATGAACAGGCGGTGTATTATTTAAGCCGAACCATGGTAGGTGCTGAATCTCGATATCCCATGATCGAGAGAGAATGCCTCGCTTTGGTGTTCGCTATTCAGAAGATGCGACATTATCTGGTTGGACAGACCATTTATGTTATCTCTAAAGTTAACCCAGTCCGAGTGTTCATGACTCAACCAGCTTTCATGAATTGGCGGTTAGTGTAGGCGTATAAAATTGCCTATAGGTCCCTTTGCATAGCTTGACACGGGGAATCGACAAATCAACGAACCATCGAGTGACGAGGCGGCAAGGTCAACAAATTGCACGCGATCAACAGAATACATTCGTGTGCGGAATCAATCCAACGATTCGGGGAGTCAATGAGTCGTCCAACCAAGAACGGACTCGGATGAATCGCGATCGAATCAAGATCAGCTTCGGACTCAAACTCAGAAATGGATTTACTGCCAAATCGGAAATCAAGTCAACAAATCGATTCCAAACCAAGTCAACCACAAACCGGAAACAGCGGAAAAGACCGAAACGAACAACACCCGAGGGGACTCGGCCGAAACCGAGCCACCCCAAGGTGACTCGGCCCAAGCCGAGCCACCTTGAGGTGGCCGGCTCCCCGCCCCTCTTGTGTGTGTTGGCCACACGTGCACGGGCACAGTGACGCTTGGCTATAAATAGGAGAGGGGGTTGTTCATTTGAGAAGGTTGGAATTTTTGGAGAGAGGCGAAGCCCTGCAGGATTCGAAGCTCCAAACTTAAAAAGATTCAAACTTTGGGACGTCAAGGACTTGCTCATCCAGATCTGGTGCTCGGCGATCGTCAACGCCAAATAAGGCAGGTGTTCGAGAGGACCGGATCTCAGATCTACGTCGATATACTCCGGATCAAAGCTTGGTCTTTGATCCCGAGATTTGAGCGATTGTTTCCTTGGTGAAACAATCCCTCCGGCTATTATTTTCTTGGTGAAATAATACCCGTTATACTGCGTAGAACCGACCGGATCTAGATCTCGCGGTGGTCCACGGATAAACCCCGACGCAGGCAAACAACCCACGCAAGCGAGCGACCGCAAAACAGGAGCTCGTGATTTGTTCGACAAACAAGAGAAAAAGTTGTAATCTTTCTTTTCTTTTATTTTGATTTTTGTTGTAACCGGATCTTATAAAAAGACCGGATCTTTATAACCGATAAACAATTATTGAGAGTGCAATGGAATCAATGAAGAAAGACATGATTTTTTCCACGAACAATCTGGCGACCATAGTGGGAGCCACCGATCTCGCTGCCGAGATCGTTGCGTCGCAGCCGCAGATCCCGATCCCGATCGAGGAGGAGGTCGAGTACGAATTTGACCAACAAAAGTTCGAGGAGTATCTATCATCCTCGTCCGGATCTACCTCCCCTCGTAAGTCCAACAAGTCCAAGAAGTTATCCTCCAGGAGAAAAGTTCGTTGGTACGAAGAAGTTGAAGCTACCAACGAAGATCTCGCCCCGCTGGATGCCGAAGCTACATCGGGTGAGATCTCTCCAACTTCCAACCAGGTCAGATCTGCTCTGGCTAAATCTTCCGTTGCCGAGGGCGTGGTGACTCTCTCAAGGAGAGCCCGCCAAAGGCAACGTCAACGCCTTGCGAAACAATTCGCAAAGGCAATGGAATCTGTGGATGGGATCCGCTACAACACGGATCTGAAGAACAGAAGAGGCAAGAAGCCTCAACAACAGATGAGTGGCAGCTCCTCCAAGCTGCCAACCAACGAATAGATCCGTGTCAAATGGAACCGATCAACGCTGGAGGAGCGCATTCGCAAGCGCCGCGTACTATCAGCACAGGCACGGGCTCAAATTGAAGAAGCCCGTAGAAGGCTGCAGAAGGAGGTGACAAAGAAGCCACCACCAACCCGCAAAGTCTGGAGGTCGAAATCTGAAGTAGCGATTCAGGCCAAAGAGCAACCTTTGCAACCTCTGAAGCAGGTTCAACCTCCGGCGAACCAAGCGAAGTCGCCGACAATTCCCATGGCTACTCCGGGAGGTCACGCAGAATCACCCCGGAGAAATAAGTCAGTTTTAGAGCGCCTCGGACCACTTCCCGATGGACGATGCAAAGCTCCAGTTCAAGAACATTTTGGGCCCGATGAAGAAGCCCCGAACGGCTCAACATACTGGGGGTCGCCGTCATTCTCAGCATGACAAGGAGTTCAAAGCAGCTACGCACGCCAATTTGCGCATTGAAGTCCAGGAGCCCACTGAGAGCTCGCGCCCACAAAGGTGCGTTTCGAGGCGCGTAACCTTTGAAATCCCAAAGAAGGCAGTTCGCCCTTAGAAGCAAACGTTGTCATCCGATGATGATAACGTTATACCTGAGAAATCGTGCCAACACACGATAGGTTACTCCGATCAAATTGACGAGTTGTACTATCGTGTCGGGGGTACGAGCAAAGCCAGAAAGAGGAGTCCTCGAAGGCTAGAGAATCAATGCCCCTGTTCCAAACTCATTCGGGCGGTATTGTCTGAATGTAACTGTGTCAAGGCAGTCCCCGAAAGAGTTTCGGTTTTCAAAAGGCTCAGCACTGAAACCCCAAAGCCAAGGCCCAGGCGTTTCCGACGAAGAAGATCGGTAGTTGAAAACAGAGAATTTCCGAGGGTCACCGCTAACATGACCAGCAAAAGGACATCGGCACAGGATAATCTCGAGTCGATTCTGAAATCATCCCGGCATCTAACCCGTCTGCAGTCTGGAGCCATCGCACGAGGAACTTATGGCAGGGTTCGGATAAGACCACCTTCAGAAGATGAAGAATCGGATGCTTGCTCTGCGGTTGTGTCTGACAACACCGTATCCAGCGCAGGAGAACCCCACGAGTCATTTATGATAAGCGCGGAACAAGTGGCCAAGATGCTCGAAGATGCCATGGCCAAACAACAGGAGAGCTTTAGGCTCGAGATGCAGATGGCCATGCAAACCATGAGAGAGATGCATGAGCAACAAATCCAGGCATTGAGGAACCAACAAGGCGAACCAAGTCGTCATAACCAGAACAATCTGGAAGATGAGGACACAGGTACAAATGAAACTCGTGACGCTAATAATCCTCTCGTCAATGCAGGGGGTGGTAACGAGGATGCCAACGAAGGTACAGGTGAAAACCTGAAGATCAAAAACCTTGAGAATAAGATCAATACTTTGATTTCTGCTCAAGAGGTAAAGAAAACAAGCATTCCTTGTCCATACCCAAGAGGGTGGGAATCAATCCCCTATCCGGCGAAGTTTAGTCTAATCAACTTCACGCTGTTCGATAGGAAGGATTCCCCCACTCAGCATTTGATTTATTTCAAATCGCACCTGGGTGTTATCTCTGGCAATGAGCCTCTGATGGTGCGGTCATTCGTTGGCACTCTTCGCGGAGCCGCCTTCGATTGGTATCACCGCCTCAAGCCAGGAAGCGTGAATAGCTGGGACGACATGGAGACAAAATTCCTCGCTAACTTCTTCGACGACGATACCGAGATATCCATCGGAACATTGCTCGACGAGAAACAAAAGGACAGAGAGTTGGTTGATACCTTCGTCAAGAGGTTCCGGAACAAGGCGTTGAATTGTCAGGACCCAATCACTGAGGAATTCATCCTCCAGACCTGCCATAACAACCTTTCGCTGGACGTGTTTGAGGCAATGGGCACAGCACCATCCAACACTTGAAAAGACTTGAAGATGCGTGGTGAACAAGCCAAACGCTTCCTCCGAAGGAAGAAGGCCGAGAGGAGTCAATCGACGACAAATCCTCCGAACTCGAACTTCGCCTCCCGTGGTAAGGGCAAGTCACCCGCAACGACTGTCGATGCTAATCAAACATCGCAACAGCAATCCCGGAGGCAGCAAAAGACTTCGGATCAGAGGCCTCAAAAAGAGTACTCCTTCAAGGACGAAGATGTTCCAGCCATCTTCAAATCCCTCCTTGACAATAACAAGATCAAGCTCCCACCGATCACGAATCAGGAGGAAGCTGACGATATTGCGGATCCGAAGTACTGCGCATACCACAGAAGGATCATTCACCCAACCAAGGCGTGCTTTACACTCAAGAATAGCATCCAAACCTTGGTTGAAGCCGGTGTCATAACGCTAGAGTGAGCCAGTTGAAAACGGCATAACTCCGACCAGTATAAGAGTATAAACTGCTTCCTGCAACTCCGAAGAGTATACGTGTATAAACTGCTTCTCAATCCTCCGACCGGTATAAGAGGTTAAACTGCTCCCTGATACTCCAATAGGTATATGAGTCTAAACTATTTCCTTTCTTCCACGGGAAGTTCCTAGAGAGTGCCATGCGTGGTATTCCTAAGGATAACCCGATCGTGTAGCTGATACAATGATACACCCAGTTTTGCAAAGAAAGCTGGGGGTGGATAATTCATGTAACGGGAAGTTCCCAGAAGAATGTTAAATGTAATATTCTTAGGGATAACCCGGTCATGATGAATAAAGTGATAAACACTAAACTCCTAATTTCCGAACACTCTTTTGCTGAGATGAAATC